>SJYQ01005023.1:58832-82440 GCA_006410935.1 Redunca redunca
GATTTATATATATATCTACTCACTACAGACCCTTAACAGATTCAAAGTCTCATGAAAATTTTGCTAAAAAGCATTTGTTTTGCACACAGATAATCTAACAGACACATTAACTATTCATTTATCTAGATTTTCTAAGTTGTGCTGTCTACAATAGGAAAGCAAAATTCCTTCAGCATATTGTCTCTTCCTTCTGACAAATCTTTAGAACAGGAATTGGAACACCTAGTTCTACCTCTAGTCCTGCTGCCCTAACTTCAATTCTGGTATAACTAGCTGTGTTATTTTAGAGACGTCACTGGTTTTCAGTTTTCACATCTATAAAAGGAAAAAATTAGATTATAGAGTCCCAATGTTCTTTCCAGCTCTAATATCCTGTTATTATCTAAATGCCTTCACTGGGTACACCGACTGCCCTTATAGAAGGTCTAAACACAAATCTTCCATTTGAACAAAGATACTGTGTCTCCTATAAGTCACAGCTGACATGTATATATACTTAATCATTCAATGTCATCTTCTAATTCCTGGAAAAACAATTTCCCTGAATATGAATTATAAAACCCAAATATGCACAAGGTAACAATGGTTATCTATGAGTGGTAGAAGTTTTTAACTCCCTACACAAAATGCAAGGCTCTGCCATAAATACAATATGAAATATAAGAACATATAATACCTTTTCTCAAAAAATATTGGAGCTTAGTAAATACTGACAAGTATACAAATACCCATGATGAAAATTACAGAACAATAGAGAACAAAAAAATACACAGTATTCCTTTGACATTTGAGGTTTGGAGTTCAATTTTAACTATTCAAAAGCAAATTTGAAATTCTATGTGCTATAGTTTGCCAAGATATTTTTATTGGGGAGTTATCCAGAACACAGATATCAAACCTCTTTCACAAAATTACCTAAGCCAAACTGGCACTCTGGAAGCTTGTTTTAACAGATGTCAGTTGCCAGTATAATACAACACATGTTACATCTTCAATAAATTTTATGGTCAAATTAAATAAAATATATTCCTTTTCATGTATTTTAATTACTCCCATATATAACAAAGGATTTATATTTTTGAATTATATTCTAACATCAGGGTGAATTGCCCCATGCTTTTTCTGGAATATAATATGAAGCTGCTGGTTTCACAGCTGATATCTTTGGGAAATATCAAAATTCACTGTGTATTCATTTACAAATGTTACATAGATATAATGGCTGATGTTTATTAAGTGATTATTATGTTCCAAACATGGTAATAGTAAATGTAAAAGCACAAGTTCTGAGTCAGACTTCCTTAGCTTTAATACGTTTCAACCTATTTGTAACTACATGTTATTTGCTTTTCCAATACTTGGGTCATGTGAAATATGTGAATTAAAATAGTGCCAACTTCACAGAGTTGCAATGAGAATTAAATAATTAAATATAGGTAGAGTTTAAAACAGTGCTTGGTCTGTAGTTACTGCCCAATAATGGTAGTTATCACTACTAGTATTACTATTATTATCCACATGATAGATTTACTATTACAATACCCATATACGGATAAGAAACTTAGAAAAGCAGTCATAGGGCGAGTCAATGATGAAGCTGAGGTTCAATGTGTGTGTGTGTGTGTGTGTGTGTGCATACTCAGAGGTTTCAGTACAGATAGTTTAATTCAAGGAAATGTAATCTTAATTATACAACCAACAAATATTTATTAAGTATCCCAACATGCTCCAGGCTTTGATCTAGGTACTGTGTATACAATGAGAAACAAAACCACCAGGATCTCTGCTCTAACAGAACTTACATTCTACCAGGGGGCAAGACAGAAGGAGTAAACAAACAAATACATAAGCAAGATAATTTTAAGTAGTCATATTTAATCTCAAGCATGATACCAAAATAGGGTAGGAAGATAGTGAACAAGGTCATTGGGATGGAGGACAGGGAAGACTTCTTTATGGAGGTGACATTTGAGCTGAGATCTGAGTGACGTGAGATGATCTGGAGGAAAAACTTTCCAGGCAAAAGAAAGGACATATACAAAGCCTTTCAGGAGAGAACCAATTTGGACAGATCAGGAAGCAAAAAGAATGTAAGTGAAATTGGACAATAATGAACAAAGGGGAAAGCAGTGATGAGTGACTGGGTCAGAAATGATTGGATGGGTGGCTGGATGGGTGAAAAAAAAAAAAGAGAGAACCTAGCCCAATATAGTTATTTATTTATTGAATAGCAATTAAATGTGTACTATAGGTCTGGCATAGTTCTAGGCAATGGAGATACAAGGGTTAACAAATTAAAAATTTTTTAAACAGACAAAATTCCTTTTCTTAATGGAACTTTGTATTAGTGAAGAGATAATAAACTCATTAAATAAAGGATGTTATAAAATAAAGCATAGGAAAAGGATGGTGAGGTAAGAGGTGCACTTTTAAGTGGGGTAGTCAGGAAAGGACTCTCTGATAAGGCAATTGCTCACAAAGGTGTAAAGGTAATAAAACAGACTCATGCCGTGCAGAAGAGGATCTAAGACCAGAGAAGAGTAAGTGCAAAGGCCCTGGAGTGGGAATATGCCTGGTGTATTTGAGAAGCTACAAAGATGCCAGTAGGACCAGGGCCAGTGAGGCAGGTGAGAGAAACAATGGATGATTAGATCCTATAAGTAAGGGCCAGGAAGGTAAATATCTCAAGGACTTTGGCTATTACTCTGAATAAAAAGAGAAGTCATCTAAGGGTTTTGAACAAAGAAATCTATATTGAGATATCCCTGAAGCAAAGCAAGGGTAGAAACAGGCAGACCTGTTAGGACTTTATTGTGTTAATCTAAAAGGAAAGGCCAAATTGAAATCTTGACTGTGTTGTTGTCCAATGGGCAGCACAGATACTTGTCCAGTGGGCAAGAGGGCACGTCTCTGCAACAATCCAGTACATAACCTGGGGCAAAAGCAACATCCTCTGGCAGGATCAGTCTTTAACCATGTCTACTTCCTCCTACAGTTTGGTCTCCCGTTTCTCTGCTTCCCCAGGCTCTGATCTGTAGCTCCTCTCCAGCTTCAGATCACAGCACCTTCCAGTGACCTCCAAGTAATTAAATCTGGCTGCCACTCAAGATCCCACCTCGCAGATGATGAACTAAGCAACACTCCGTCAATGCTTTCGAGGACTAAACCTGCATACATTCTGGTTTTCCCTCTGCCCAGCTGGCCTTGAGTCAGCATAACAATAGGAAAAAAAATCTCTTAACTTCCAAACAACACATCTAAAACTAGATTTTAGAACAAAGCCTGGATATCATCTCAAAGCTGATGGAACAATAAGAAAATTTCTCCAGATGATAATCCTAGCTTCTGCCTCCCTCCCCGCCACCGCACCCACCCCCCATATTACCTGGAAGCACAGCCAGGGTCTACTGTGGCAGCCTGCCCATCTGCTCAACAGAACTGCCTGAACAGAAAATAAATCCTCTGCTCATATGGTTGACAAGCTGGATGACTAATTGCAAAGAAGACCAGTAATTTATTGGAACAGAAATTGAGGTCATTTAGGCAGGATTTAAATACCTTTTTCCTAGCCAATTTTTCAAATTGACTTAAAGAAATGTTGCTCTCTAACAAGTTGGAAGTGTGTCAATGCCCTAATCTGACTTCACTTCATTCTTTTAGTCTGCTCTCTGCTCTCCCTCCATTTCTCCATACATTAATGCATATTTATGCTACATATTACATAGCATTTTTGTACGTATATTAACGTCTCTTCATAATATCCTATTTGAGAGGGAAAATAACTCAATCAAAAAGACCAGACTTCAAAGTTAAAGGGGACAAAGTCTCAGTTTGTCATTTAATAGCCATGCCCTTGGGCCAATCACCTCTCTGCCCTGGACTGCACTATCTATAGAACTGGGTAACATCAGTTCTGCACTTTCCAGGACTGTTATGAGGTCAAGTGAGATACAAAGATCACAGTCATGTGGATATAAAAATTATAAACCCCCATAACAGTTAGTTATTATGTTGTTGTTATTGTTCAGTCACTAAGTTTGTCCAGCTTTTTGCCACCCCATGGACTCCAGCATGCCAGGCTTCCATGTCCTTCACTGTCTCCCTGAGTTTGCTCAAAATCCTGTGTCCATGATACCATCCAACCATCTCATCTTATGTCACCCCCTTCTTCTCCTACCCTCAATCTTTCCCAGCATCAGGGTCTTTTCTGATGAGCTGGCTCTTTGAATCAGGTGGCCGAAGTACAGGAGCTTTAGCATCAGTCCTTCCAATGAATAGTTAGGGTTGATTTCTTTTAGGATTGACTGGTTTGATCACCTTGCTGTCCTAAGGACTCTCAAGAGTCTTCTCCAGCACCACAGTTCAAAAGCATTAATTTTTCAGCACTCAGCCTTCTTTATGGTCCAACTCATAACCCTACAAGACTACTGGAAAAACCATAGCCTTGACTATATGGACCTTTGTCAGCAAAGTGATATCTCTGTTTTTTAATATGCTGTTTAGGTTGGTCATAGCTTTCCTTCAAAGGAGCAAGAGTCTTTTAATTTCATGACTGCAGTCACCATATATGGTGATTTTGGAGTGCAAGAAAAGAAAATCTGTCACTGTTTCCATTTTTTCTCCATCTATTTGACATGAAGTGATGGGACTGGATGCCATGATCTTGGTTTTTTTGAATGTTGAGTTTTAAGTCAGCTTTTTCACTCTCCTCTTTCACCCTCATCAAGAGGCTCTTTGGTGGTGTCATCTGCATATCTGAGGTTGATATTTCTCCTGGTAAACTTGATGCCAGTTTGTGATTCATCCAGCCTGGTATTTCACGTGACATACTGTGCATAGAAGTTAAATAAGCAGGGTGACAGTACATAGTTATTATATTATGGAAGAGGACAAATATATATTTACTTATCCAAGGATTACAAGCAGGAAGTTATTGCATAAAATCAACTAAACACTAGAAGTGTTTCTCTTTTTCCTGGGGTAAATACTTCTTAAAGCCCTAGTCTGCTTTCCTCCTTCTTTGCTCTTCTGTTGTAGGGAGGGAAAGAAAACCTTTCTGACCTTAAATTTCTCATCTGTAATAGGCAAAGAGACACAGTAATTATTAATTCCAACACTAGGATAGGTGATAAATACATAGAAAAAGCAAAGATGCTTGGTGGTCGGCGATGTTTTCCCTGAAGATATGACTTTTAACAAAGTTGTGAAAGAAGTGCTGACTGGTTATGCAGGAGGTGTGGGAGAAGCAGGAAATATCTTGGTACCCACCCACCCACAGGCTAAGAGAATCCGAGCGGGTCTGGTACTCGCCTGGAAAGAACAGGCTGGAGAGGCAGAAGGGGCTGGATTACGCAAGGGCTCATAGACTGTGTTAAGGATTTGAAACTTTATCCCAACGTCAATGGGAGGTCTGCACATACTACCAGAGGAGTTTTCCCGAGGCATGGCTGATCCTGTCCCTCTTCTGAGTAGGCACTTCCTGTGATTATACCCTCAGAACAAATTCCAAACCCCTTTTCCATGTGGTCAAGTTCCTTCATGATCAGGAACTAATCTATACTTTCAGACGTTTTGCCCAATCTTCTCCACATGTCTCTTATGCTAGTCAAATGTAGACATTCTGGGGCTTCAGACACTACCCCACAAAGTCTTTCTTTGGTTCTTACCATTTCCCCTGCATGTGATACCCTCCCATCTCTTTCTGTTCTTCTGCCTCTGGCAAGGACCTGCCCTTATTTTGATACCTTGTTCTAAGTCCACCATCTCCAAGAACCCTTCCAAAATCTTCCCAAATAAATAAGGTCTCTTAGAGCTCCAAACTTGCACACAACCCCAGTACCTCTCCTGGTATGCTTATGAAGCACTGCCTCCTGTTCTAGTTATTTGGATATTTGTCTTCTCTCCTGCACTGGATTCATAAGCAATCTGGGCATATGAGTCATGCCCCAATCATCTCTGTGTTCCATATGCCTCATCCACAGCAGAGGTGAATGAATGTTAAATGAGGGCGCATTAAATGAAAGCAAAAAAGTAAACTTATTGCTAAGTCCAAAGTATTGCACTTTAGCTCTTAATATAATAGTCCTTACCATTATCTCTATAAAAGTAAAATAGCAGTTGAGGAATCATCGTTCTTTATTTACAGCTAATTTTCAAAATATAATGTACCTAATAAGAGTTTCACATATTTTTGCTATCACACAAAATATCACTTACAATATGTTAGGGATCTATCAAGCCCTTCCACAAACTAAGAAATTTTCTCTGGAAAACAGAGGGTGTTTTCAACAGTTCTTGGTGAGTTATTTAAGGAAATCTAAAGTACAAACAATCAAAGTTAAATTACATAAAATCTACCCGTAAGCATTTGTTTCTCTCCCTGAAGTTGAAATATCTAATCAGTTACCATCAGTTGTTTTTTTTTTTTCTTTTTTGAACTTTCAGAGAGGTTAATCTTTCAAATCTTAATGTGTACACGCATTAAAGGCTTACCTCTGGTTAAAATAAACCATTTCTTTTTCTTGGTTTCATGTATTGTTTGGAACAGAGAGGACTTTAAGTAATTACCTAATTTGGGCCACATTTTATGAGACTCTAGGCTTTCCAGAGACTTCAGCATCAACAGCATGTTGACATTTATACTAGGGGAAAGACCCTGCAGGTCTTTTGTGAAGATAAAACATTCTATGTTCAATTACTTGTAAGTGGCATGTAGGATCTTTTTTAAGATAAAGAATAAGCTTCAAATTCTAGCCAAAAAAAAAAAAAATGCATCTTATTAAGTTTGAAGGTATATGCAGAATTTGGTAAAATAACAGTACCAAAGAAATCCAAGTTTATACAGGGGCAATATAGTGACACAGGGTGTTCCTTCTCTTCATGCCTGTGATGAGTTCCTCCCAATCAGGCAAGAGTAGAGCTGCTCATAAGAAATTAAGGATCAGGAAGGGGGGCAGTGTATGATACAGCGCAGAGTAGGAGGGGGTGAGCAGAAAAAACAGTGTGCCCATAGCACTGACAAAAGTTATCAACCTGATCCTCAAGTCTTAACGTCAGCCAACCCATCATGTTCAACACCACCAACGACATACATGCCAGGGATAAAGTGCCAAGCAGCCATTTATTTAATTATTTGGTGGAAGCAGGAGAAACTTATTTTAATTAAATTATATGAAGAAATGTATTCGCCACCAGAGCCAAAGCAGCCATAGCCAGGAAGAAACGAAGCTGGGGCAGGAAACATTTCTCATTTTTGTGTAATTCTTGTTCTCTTTCCACCTTTTAAACTTGTTTGGAAGGTAAAAATTAGGAAACTTCTAAGGATGTATATTTAAGGGTTTGAAATTTAGACAATAACATAGAACTCTGATCCCGATAAATGGCACTAAGCATGCCTTTTTAATTTCCGAATTTTGAAGTCTCTAGACTTTAAGTCATCACTATTGTATACACATCTGAGAAGACAGAGCATGATAAACATGCGCACACATATATGTATACACAAATAAACACACACACAGCTGATTGTCTATCTTGACAAGAGGGGAAATATTATATTTTGCTTATTTATTCAACATGTTTGCCCCTTTTTAGGTTAGTACCTCTGGCAGCTCCACAACTGCTGCCCCTTTATCCAGCCCTGCATCTGCCCCCTGCTGACCTTCCCACTCAAGACAGCAGAGCTCCTCCTGTAGGGCTATGTCCTCTGGGGTCAGGCTTGGGGGAGTGGTCAAACTGACCACACCAAGTGATGGGGTGACTTCAACCCTGCAGATGTTGTGCAGGGAAAGCTTGCATTCTGACTAGTCAGAAAGGTCTTGGCTTGAATCACAAATATCCCATGCTATATGTGCAATCCTGAGAAAGTACGTGATCACTCAGAGCCTCAGATGTTGATAAGCCAACTAACCAAACCTAGCCCTAGCCTTAATCACAGGAAGGGATGTAGCTGGATTTCGCCTTGAGATAGCAAATGTGTCCATGGGTCTGATCTGGAGTTCTGGCACCTGTGCTATTGGTAAATAGCAAATCGAACTCCATAAACAATCTTTTTCTGGATGATGATTTTGCTTTCACATCATTTTCTCTAGTCTCTTCATTTTAGCCTTAACAACTGGCATGTCAACATACATAAAACAGTTAAAAATGTAATGGTTTCAGAAAAGTTTGCTTCCCCACCCGGTTAAATAAGTATGTCATGAAATTGTGGGGGATTAAGTGAAATGACATGTAATTCTCCTAAATGCTTCATGATGTGTCCCAAGTTCTGAAGATGACTTAAATAAAAACAAACAAAAAAAAACATGGTTAAAGATAATATAAGGAAGGACTTCATTTAAAAAGATCACTATTTGTTTGCATATATAAGCAACAGTATTTTCTATTTCATTCATTTATTCAAGAAATCTTTGTTGATTTCTTGCTATGACCACATATGCACAAGGCAGTTTGGCTGCCAAGATAAACAGGACATGAAGCCTACCTTCTGGAGAAGAAGACATGGAAAGCAATGATTATAATGCATATATAATGACCAATCAGTCATGGAGATAGGTTCAGAGTGCTGTGCCACACAGAATAAAAGGTCTCAGCTGGAGGGAGTGGAGTGAGGAGCAATTTCCATCAAGAGGAAACATCTGGGTGAAGACTTGAAACATGGGTAGAAAATAAGAAAGTGTACTTGCAGAATGATTTAATGAACTTCATCTAAAAATCAGCACCGCAACTTTATAGTCCAACACACAGTCTATATTTAAATATATTTTAACAATAGTAATAAAATTACTTTTNTTATTGAACTCTTATTATGTGTTTAGCACCATATAATGCCTCATATGCATCACCTCATCTCACCCTCACATTAATACTATAAAGTAAGCAATATTGCTATTTTCATTCTATAGATGAGAAAGCAAAGTTGTAAAGAGGCTATGTAATTTGCCTAAAATCATGCAACTAATTAGTAGAACCAGGATTCAAACCTCATCTGACAGCAAAATGCAGTTTCTCCTATGAACAAATGTACACATAAAAATGTACAGAGATGACATGTGTGTTTTTAAAGCATTCCATTGCGGCTGAAGAGTTGTTTTTGAAAACCCTGAACATAGGTGCTTAAAAGAAGCCTGCAGATTATTCTCAGGCAGAACATATTCGATATATTTGATATTGATCAAAGTATTAATTTAAGGTATTACTATTTGAATCCTCTCTGGTTTCATCCCAGGCTTTTCCTTAACTACCCAACACCAGAATACAACTGGCTCCAGCATCCCGGACAGACCTGCAGAGGTTATAGAAAGGCTAAAATGTAGGAGCATCAACTTACTTCCTTAATTACTGAACAAAGTACAAGTGGTCACTGGGGGAAAATAAAATGTCTCCCTTTATGAACTAGACAAATACAATAGAAAAGTTATGGTTTCTAAGCAGTGTTTATCTTACAGTAACTCCTGAGCAAATTTATTCCTACTAGATTAGAATGGCTAATTGCACTTGAGGTAAGATGATAATATTAAAAAAAGACAAATTAAAAATATTAGTAATTAAATATTGCCAATAAAATGGAGCTAAGGTAAATTAGACATGGTAAACAATAAAAAGAATTAATACTAAGTTGTCCAACTAAAGCAGAGATTTTCCTTTGTGTGATTCTTAGTTGTAGAATGTATTGTTTTCATTTAACAGGCATGGTCTACATGACCAGCATTACTATAATTTTACCTTCTCTACATGTTCATTGTTAAACACAAGGCCCTGACTAAAAAAGATCATTGTCTTAACTTTGTTTATATCCTACTTGTTACTTTGCAATTTTGCCAAATGGGAGTTGTGGTTTAGGGGTATGACAAAGGATTTCTTCAGCTATAGCCAATTTTTATGAGACCCCTTTTATTGTGCACATCCCATCACCACTCATATACATGCACTCCATGTTTGAGAAATCACAAAAACTGAAGAGATAATTAATTTACAGCTTTCAAATGGAATAATTCCAGTTAAGAGCAATCTTTCTTCTGTTTCCTCTTTCAATTCTTGTTGCCATTTATGTTCCATACTAAAATTTAGAGGCAGATGCATGTGACATCACAAAGCCAGTCTGTTTTTGTTCTTTCTCGTGCGTGCTTCTTGCAGTTCGGAGGATGCAGGTAGAATCAAAGGCAATCAAAAATTAACCCACTCTGGCCCACAGACATTTGCACTGCAGAGGTTAACCATAGTTCAAATGCCTGTTTTCAGGTAGATATTAGCCATACAAAAGCCACATTTTAAATATTTACATTAAATATGTTTTTTAATATAGGAAAGGAAGCACTTCAGTAGGTCCTTGATCTAGATATATAATGAGATTTCAGAAAGCAGAAATAATAATGCTACTGAGGAATAAGAAAAATGAATCTAGTTGTGAATACATGATTATATATATAAACCCACATACATACATGCACACATATACATACTCAGATGCTTTGGGAGGTCTTATTATTTTTGATAAGCTTGTATCTGTGTACTACCTTTTCCTTCAAAGACATAACAAAAATCTCTGCTCTTTTTTCTTAAAAGGAGTAAAGGCCATTTAACCAATCTGCTAGAATCTCTTGCTAATGAACAAGAATCAGGCAGAATGTTAAAATAGTACATATTTGCTTTCAGTACATTTTAGCCCCAAATGGATTAAACAGTGGTGTCAGCAAGTGAAGGAAAGATAAGGGACAGGCTAAGAATACATCATGTGGAAAAAATTGCATTAGACCAAGGGAACAATATTCCTCAAATACTGCTGAGGCTGAGATATTAAGAAATAAAATTTAAACAAGGAAAGAGAAAAGATGAGTCTAGGTCCTGCTGAAATACCACTCTGGCATTGTCAAATTTAAATGTGCTTTTAAATATGAGAAATATAGGAGTGTATCTACTGAAAAGACATATGTGTGTATATATATACATATATATTACATTCCTTTTTTCAGGAAAGATAAAAAGTATGTTTGTACAAGAGAAAATAATTATATCCTCAGTCATCTACAGGTTAAATTATATTCATGTAGTGTCCATCAAGCAGAATAGCAG
This sequence comes from Redunca redunca, assembly GCA_006410935.1. Classification (NCBI taxonomy): domain Eukaryota; kingdom Metazoa; phylum Chordata; class Mammalia; order Artiodactyla; family Bovidae; genus Redunca; species Redunca redunca. The sequence continues at coordinate 69,903 of SJYQ01005023.1, forward strand.
AGGTACATTATGAGAGAATTGCTGGAATTAACCTTCCTTTGCTCCTTTGGTTTTTAAGAGGCCAAGATCAAAGACCAGGTCCCATCAAATCCATTAAAATAAAAACCAAAGTTGTTGGGGGCAGGGGAGGAACTCCAAGGAAAATTACCTCTTTCTTTGTAGTACAAAGCACTGCTGCAAAGAACTTCACTTTATTTAGATCTTTTTTAATACATTACCTGTAATTCAAGTGAGAAGCACAGTGGTTTGATTTGTGGGAGGAAATTTTACATGGAGGAAAATAAAAAGGAAAGAACTAGAGTTTTAAATAAGCCTTTCTGAGCTTACCGATAAACCTGCTCATTGTACATGCACCATTTCCAAATGTGGGACCAACTTGAGACCCGGTTGTCTTTGCTGAGACCTATCGTTGTGCTTATTTATTCCTGTGCATTATCCTGTAATGGCCCCACAGAGATGATCTTCTTTCAGCACCATCTGCTACTAGGAAAAACAAGAACATACACTACACCTGTTACAAGCTTCCCTGCATTCGAAGTCTTTTCTCTAGGCAAAATGATAAATTATGTAAGCAATAAACGGGAATCACCAACTGATAGGGAGAGAAAGGTCCTGATTCTGGCACATTTTAATCAAGTTCCTAACTGGGAAAGTAAATCATTTGGCCCCCTAAAATAATCTATAGGGTATGTTAGTGCTTAATACAAAAAATGTAGCCAGTTGATTATCCAAAGACTGCCTTGGACTTTGTGTTATGCTGATGTAATTCCTTCCAGAAATACTGTCTGGCATGAATATTTGTGATCAACAGACTAAGAAATCACAACACTTGCTTGACATCAGCTTTCGTAAAATATATCTAAAGTAATTCAAAGAATATTTATTGAGTCTCTGCTGCGCTCTAGCCACTGAGGAAGACCACCAAGGCAGAAAGCACATGCTCTCCGTCACACTCGGCTTCCCAGCCCTTGAGTCATCCAGCCCTTTGTATTCATCAGTTTCTCCCTGCTGAGGATAACCCAGAGGCAATGCTGACTTCAAGCCAACTTTCTAAGAGCTCCTCAGAGACAAATTTTTTCTAAACACCCCCGTAGGCTACTCCTGCACATGAAGCTTCACAAAAACTACACTGATGAAAAGCTTCCTGTTCTAGGAAAAAACAATTATCTCATACTAAACATGCTCTGATTTTTTTAAGCTCACTGATTTACCACAGGCTATTCTCTTTACTTATATATGCATTACACGAAGGTATTTACTGACATCAATTACTGCTCCAATATAATATTACATGTTTATGAAGAATATAAAAGACTTTATTATTTTATATTGGAAGCAACTAAAATTTTTGAAAACCTACACTATTCCAGGCACTGTTAGAGATCTCTCATCAGGGTTCCTCAAGGGTCCCTAATCTTACTGAGGCAACTTCAATCACCTGAAGAAATTAGATAATAACTGTAACCTCAGATCATATGTTACTGACCGTGAATCCTACCAGAATAGAAACAAAGTCGAAAGCAAAGTGGGCTGGACTAATCAGGGCAGGTGGAAAACATGGGATTTGATCTGGGCTTTAGAAAGGACAAAAAAAGAAATCTCAAAAGAAGAGAGAAAAAGGAAAGACAGTACAGAGAAAGGTGATCACAGCTACTGGGGACAATGGCATGGATAAATCAGTAAAGATCTAACAACAGGGATTAGAAAACTCACCCACCCTAGAGAGTTTGGGTCAGCAATTCTACGAGTGCATGTATGCATACACATATAGGTACTCTTATGTATTATAACTTACGGTATGTCTGACCTTATGTATATGCATTACATGTGCAATTGAGAGACAAAGAGAAAGACACTGTTTGATTCATTCATATCACATCCTCATGGAATTGCCTGATGGAATAATACCATATCAAATAGTCACACCATGCTTATACACATTATAGAGAAATACCACTAAAACTTATCCCATAATTAGAATTATATCTTATAAAATGCTTATCACTTATCACCCTTTTGAGTAGATGGCCTTAGGAACAAATGAATATCTTATCTATTAATTAAATGTGTTAATCTTCCACATTCTTATTTTAATAGGAGAACTTTGGAAAGGAGGCTGTAGAAAGCTCCCATATACTGATAAATCTAAATTAATTGCCACCTCACAGAAAGCAGATCCAGGCATACCTAAGGACACCCCAATAAAGATATTTACAGAAACCACAGCAGCAGTCAGAAAGTGTACAAATTAGACTACGTTAAATGAACAGATAATATGAAAATGCCATAAAACTGTAGCATAAGCCAATGGGACATTCACACTTTTATGTATAATGCATTCAGCTATGTTACTGCATCCAAGGACAGATATTTCTGGAGGTAACAGGAAATGCAAAGGTCCGGTGAAGGGCAACAAGATTATTGAAGGCCTGTGAATGTGGCAGGAATAAGGAGACTGTCCTCACAATATGAGATGAAATTGGCTTTGCCCATAAGAGAGGGACAGGACTACATACTCCAGACCTCACAAATTCACACTAATGATGAAGAGATACCAGGACAAAGACTGAAATTATCCCAGAGGGAAACATGACATAGAAAAACCAGATGCATGTGCTGTGCACATACATTTGAGTCAGTCCAATTTTATTTCTCTACTCAATATGGATCCCAGAGCCTTTGAAACCCTCAGTAGAGGTCCCAATATGTCTGCTCTAGAAGAAAAATGGAAAGGTCATAGAGAAGTCAAAATAAAAAATGTTAAGGCCATGCTCATGAATTTGCTTTCTGGCATTTCCTGATTGAAAAAGAAAAAGGTACAAATAATCCAAAGCCTGTCTTAACTGAGCTAATGCTCAACATCTTAAAAGAACAGGGTAATGAAAAAGACTCTGGACCCACATGGCTGATCATTTGGACCCGATCATTTTCCTGCCATTTTTACCCTTTGCTGAGCACCAGGAGCCTCAGGCTCTCCCTACCTGGGTGACATCAGCTGGGCTGGCTGAGCTGTGCTCCACTCAACTATCTGAGAAGGATTTCTCCAGTGAGAACCAGAGTTTCACTGACCTGGAGAGAAACTCACCACCTTTCCGTTCCCCTTTCTCCTGAGGGGCCTGCTAGGAAGACTGAAACAAATGCTGGGACTGGATGAAGAGAGTTTCAGGGCCTGGCCTTAACTCAACTTTTCACCAGCTTGCCTGTGCCTCTTCTAATCTCATTTGGCCTTTTATTCTTATGTTAATATTTGTGAAAACAGAGATTGAGACTCTACTATGTGCAGACATTTTATATAAGCACCAAAACAATAATAATAAGATATTATTATCTTATTTTTATAATTGAGGACCAAAGACATTACAGACTTAGCCCACAGTATTTTTCTAGGCTCCAAAATCACTGCAGATGGTGATTGCAGCCATGAAATTAAAAGACACTTACTCCTTGAAAGAAAAGTTATGACCAAACTAGATAGCATATTCAAAAGCAGAGACATTATTTTGCCGCCTAAAGTCCGTCTAGTCAAGTCTATGGTTTTTCCTGTGGTCATGTATGGATGTGAGAGCTGGACTGTGAAGAAGGCTGAGCGCTGAAGAATTGATGCTTTTGACCTGTGGTGTTGGAAAAGACTCTTGAAAGTCCCTTGGACTGCAAGGAGATCCAACCAGTCCATTCTGAAGGAGATCAGCCCTGGGATTTCTTTGGAAGGAATGATGCTAAAGCTGAAACTCCAGTACTTTGGCCACCTCATGTGAAGAGTTGACTCATTGGAAAAGACTTTGATGCTGGGAGGGATTGGGGGCAGGAGGAGAAGGGGACGACCAAGGATGAGATGGCGGGATGGCATCACGGACTCGATGGACGTGAGTTTGAGTGAACTCCGGGAGTTGGTGATGGACAGGGAGGCCTGGCATGTTGCGATTCATGGGGTCAGAAAGAGTCGGACACGACTGAGTGACTGAACTGAACTGAATAAATGTGGAAGTACAAAAGCTGAACTTAAACACTATCCAGTTGAACTCAAAGCTCTTTCTACTATACAATGTTGCCTGCACAGGCCATGCTTACAGGGTTTGTCAGCCAACAATTACAGTACCTGAACTAGTTCAGATCTCACACAGAGGACACTTTCAATTGGATAATTTGAAAAAGATTTATTTAACAAAGTGGCTTATTTACAAAGGGTGGGTGTATGGTAATCACAAGGAATAATGCAGAAACTGAAGCTCATCATGGCAACTGAGCTATTAGCACCCCTGCACCCCAGGAGACCAGGAGAGGGTATAACCACCAGAATCTTCAAAAGGAGGAAGTCTTGTAAGGTTAGCTCTGCAGTTAATCCCTTCAAGAGGAAGATATCCAGCATCACACTGTTTTAAAAAAGGGGGTGAGGGGAAAGGGACAAATCATAAAAGACATTCTTCACCTTCTTCCTGGTTTTCCCTAAAACCATCCAACTCATCAAGATCACTGGATATGCTGGTTTCCAAGCTCACTGAAGTTGTCTATCGAACACAGGATCTATACAATTTAGCAAGTGTTTTTATGGCATATTAAGGATGGACTTCCATGGACAGAGAAGCCTGGTAGACTACAGTCCATGAGATTGCAAAGAGTCAGACATGACTGAGCGATTTCACTTTCAGTCCAAGATCACCATGATCCACATTATGACCAGGTTACAACAACATGGAATAAAGCAATAAAGAGTAAAGGAAAGAAATGCATAGCGAGTGTAGATGCTGCCCAATAACTGCTCCTATTTACATTCATGCTCAGCCTCCACTCCATGGTTGGTGGTCCAGCCCAGGAAATCACAGTCTCAAGTATACATGAAAATGATGATCCTAAGCAAGGAAGAAAACAGCCCTGGGGCTGACACTCGGAAATGTCAAGATAGATTCAAATTGTTAACCTTTTTACTTGTGCATTTTAAAGAAAGTGCTTTTGTTAGGCCATTAAATGCTATCTACCTGCCTCCCTGAAAATACATTGTAAAAATTCATCATGTCTCCAATAAAAAAGCTTCTTCTATTGTGATCCCAAATTTGCAGCCCTTTTCCAAGTGCCTCTTAATCCTCCCTTTTAGGAATGACAGACAGCATAGTTGGCTATCTTTTCCATCTTTGTTATCTTATTCTTTTGTTTGCTTCTCCATGCACCAAGAATTCCATCAAATGCCTACCAGACAATGACAATCACACTGAGCTTTAAAAAATTCTTATACTGTACCTTGATTTATATTTACAATCCTGGTGGCTTGTAAAGACAGTAAAGAAATTGCCTGCAATGAGGGGAGACCCAGGTTCGATCCCTGGGTTGGGAAGATCCCCTGGAGAAGGGAATGGCTACCCAATCCAGTATTCTTGCCTGGAGAATTCCATGGCCTGTGGAGCCTGGTGGGCTACAGTCCACGGGGTCACAAAAAGTTGGACAGAATTGAGTGACTACCACTTTCATTTTCTAATTTTACAACAAACCTCATGAAGTCAGTCTAGAGAATATTAGCACCCCCCTTTTATAGACAGGGCCCTCAAAAGAGTCAACTTCTTATCTAGACTAACATGGCATACAACAGCCCACTGTGGACTCCACAGCTCTCTGTGACCCACTGGCCCTCCATTTCTAGCCCATCTCACACCAGCCACCTCTCACTCACTAGCTCCAGTCACAAAGGCCTTCCTTCTGCTCTTCAAACACATGAATTCCTTCTGTCCAGCTGTTCCATTTTCCTAGGACATTCTTCTTCATATCTTCATGCAGCGACTCCTTGCCTCTTGGGGCTCAATCCAAAGGCCACCTCCTCAGAGAAGCCTCTATGGTCACACAGTCCAAAGAGGCTTCATTTGTTCCATCACAGCACTCATCATTATCTGATATTATCTTTTGCATTTACTTGTCTCTTGTTTATGTTTTCTCTTGTCCCCTAGAATAAAACCTCCATAAAGAGGAGACCCTTCTCTATCTAGCTTACTCCTATATCCCAGTATCATATACTCAGTACAACCTCTAATTGCATATTTATTTTAAAAATATACCCATTTACCTGAAGCTCTGTGGAGAAGAAACAATGTTTATTTTGTTTACTATTAACACTATGCAACACAGATTACAGACGTAACAAATGTTTTGTGGAAGGAAGGATGGAAGGAAGGGAAAGAGGGAATGAATGGAGAGTGAAGTGAAGTGAAAGTAGCTCTGTCATGTTTGACTCTTTGTGACCCTATGGACTGTAGCCTGCCAGGCTCTACTGTCCATGGAATTTTCCAGGCAAGAATACTGGAGTAGGTTGCCATTCCCTTCTCCAGGGAATCTTCACATCCCAAGGATGGAACCTGGGTCTCCCACATTCAGGCAGATTCTTTACCATCCGAGCCACCAGGGAAGCAAATGAATGGAAGGAGGAGCTTAATTTGTCTTAATGTGTCTTAATATGAGCCAGGTACTCTGCTAAGCCATTTGTATCTTGTCTCACTTGGGCCTCAATTACCTATAAGTAGGTGTGTTGTCTCTAGTTTTGCAAATGAAAAAAACAGGCAAGGAGAGATCACGTAATATGAACAGTTCTGACAAGATGTATATGTAGAATGTGTCATACTCCAGGTCATGCCCTTTCCAACCACATCACACTAGATCTGAGCACACTTAAACTTCATATCCCCAAGTAGAAAAAGAGAGGAGAGGAAGCTACAAGAATATGACTTTGATTCAATATAATACAGAAACTTCTTTTGGTAGCAGCTATTCTGGGCTAGAAGAAGCTGCCTTAGGGGGCAAAAAAAAAATAGGCCACCAGGACTAGTGGTAAGCTGGTGGGGATCCCAACCTATATAAGGAAAACTTGTCAGATGGGAAGATGGGCAGATCAGAAATTGGTTGGGTTACATATGAAGGGAACAAGCAAATATTATACATAAACAAACTGGGGGTAATAGATATCCCATGTTTTTCACCATCAGAAAAAGGAGTTACAAATGTGAAAAGTGGTAAAGCTGGAAGGAATCCCGTGGTTCCAAGCACACATGGCACATGGATCTTTCAAAATACCATTCTCCACTAAAAGGAACAAGTTCTTTTTACTATTCTTGTCATATTTCTGGAAGTGTGGAATATCTCTAACTAAAGAGTAAAGAAAAAAGGTAACAAGTTTCATTCCTAGTGGGTATGCAAGCACGGGGGTAGTCGAGTGTCTCTCAAGCTTTAAATTGCATACAGATCATCTGGGGAACTTGCTAAAATGCAGATTCTGATTCAAGAGGTCTGAAGTCCGAGATTCTGAATTTCTAACTAGCTCCCATGTAGAGTTGATGTTCTGATACACAGATCAAACTCTAAATATCAAGAGGCAAAATAATCATATGATTACTAATAATAACCTAATTACCATTTAATATTGTCAGGCATTGTAATAGGTATTGAATGTATATAATCTCTAGGACTTATCCACAAATGGAAGGCAAAGGAAATGCAAATTATTTTCCCAAGCCAGGGAGATTATAGTAGAAGTATGCACTGGGCATTGGTGTTAGAGAGATTTCGGTTATAATTACAAATTAACAAATTATTCAGCATATAGCCCTGACAAATTATTTAATCTTTCTGTGCTTCATTTTTCTCCTATTGGATTTCTATGAGAAATAAATATGATAATGCAGGGCCTGAAGTGTATAGCAACTGTTACCGAGTGGAGCTAAAATCTGTGTCCTTCTCACCCTGTTGTACAATGAATACTGGTTCCAGTAGATAATCCTTGAGATTCCTCCCTTCCAGCTAGGAGGTTCTGTCATCGTAGAATGAAATTGTTTTTGGTAGGATTTGCATCCAAAGGGAGAGACCCAAAGAAAAATTATGTACCTAGATGGATCGAGGACAAGAAAAAGACATTTTAGATGACAGAAAGAGCATCAGCCAAGACACACACACTGCCCAGAATCAGGTGGACAGGTGATTTGGGTGGTGACGAGACCAGCCTGGTCAAAGCAGAAAGATCATGTAGCCTAAAAGGAGTTGCTAGACTGTTTCAAAGGCAAGTCTGGGGAGTTCTGCTTGCTTTCTTCCGTAGGTGGCCCAGACAGACTTGTTGCAAGACAAATCTCTGCTTATTGAACAAATCCTCTTAAACTGTCTGAACATCAACAGTCTGCAGCTTTGAAATCCAGATTACAAACTGCAGCACTCATTGGGCGTATCTTTGATGACTGAATTAATCAGCGAGCACAGTTTCCTTGTGCAAACAATACGATGTTGCTAAAGAACATATCACAAACCAGGAAAAGGCCGGTTGATTAAACATACCTGGCCCGTTTAAGTTGCTCAGCTCCTGGTGTCTTCACAGGTTTTAATTACCCTCTTTCCCAATTCACAATGGAATCCTTTCTCTTTAGAGGCATCCACATTCATTCACTCACCCCTCAGAACAGTGACTTATTATCTGCTCTGATGGATATGTACATCCCTTATTTACTACACTTTGGGTAAAACACTTCCCATCCTACTTCTATCTGTTCAAGATGATTTAATTTCCACATGCCATTTTTTCACTTTGGACACTCTTATTGCAACATACTCAGATTTACATCTCTGTATCTACAGTATTTCATGAACTCCTTCTCCCCACCTGCTCTCCTTGTATGTAAATTGCCTGGATGTGGAGAGAAAAATCACTCTTTGTTGCTCTAGTTCATCCTTTAGTGAATATACCCCAAGAACACTTGCTCCTAAACTATTTCTGTTTGCCAACCAGCAGCCAGCCAGCAACCCACCCACCCACCTGATGGTTGAGGAAAGATGACAGAAGGGAGAGGAAAAGAAACTGTGGAGGGAAGAGAGAGAATCTTATGACCAATATCCTGGCCCTATTCCAACCTGGATAATTAGTCTGCCTCTATTTTGAACACTTTTTCCATTTGCAGCATGTATGTGCATGTATGCACATGTGTATGTATTGAGGGAAAGGGTATGTTGAGTAGTGGAGGGGAACTCCATGAAAATTTATCCTCTGTTTCTTCTCAGCCTTGGTTCATTAGAAATAACCTGAAAATTAAAAACATAATCCTGGGGAGAGAAGCAAATGTCTCAGCATTCTACCTCAAAAGGGCTCAGAGATAGATAACCATACAGAATTTCTAAAGGTCTCAGGAAGCTTTTGCAAACTCAGAAAGCAGCCTTTAAGAGTACAGGAAAGGAACATTAAAATAAACAACCCCTTTGATAGGGAACAATGCAAGAAGGCAAAGAAGCAGCCTTATCCCCTATTGAAGGCTTCTCACTGAGTCATCCATGTTTTGTCCTTGGCCTGTCCCCGATCTGTTCTTCAAAAAAAAAAAAAAGAAAGAAAAACCATCTCTCCAGGTGACATCCAGGGCACAGATGGGACTTGGGAGGATGGAAACATGAATTCTTGTAGCACAGCCAGCTCGCTCTCCCAAATAGACTAGGCTTTAGCCATTTGATAAAGACTGAAGATAGCATTTGAGAAGAAGGGGAGAATTAAGTCTAATACACAAGTAAGCATTTTAAAACAATTCCCTAAACCCAGTGCTTTAGGTAGGCATTCCCTGCCTACATCTAATGGCAGAAAAGCACCAAAAAGTACCCTCAAGGGCTATGAAAAGAGGTGTAAGTAGTCCTCTACAAGTAAATAAAAATACAAGCAAAATTGGCAGTCCATGTATGTCTCTATTTGCTGCCTTTACCCTTCTGCTCTCCATACTGTGTGGTACATCTCTGGGAGCACAAGAGGTACCAATAGTTCTGTTGAAGAGTCATCCTTGTTCCATGTCAGGCTATCTCATGATCATCTCCCCCTTTTACAGGTGAAGGGATAAAATCCTGAGTGTGAATGAGGTTTCTCTTTCCCTCAGGATTCCTCTTTTCCTGTGATCCACCAGCTTTTGAAAGAGGGATTTCATTATTTCTCAGGAAGAAAAAATGCAAAAAGCCAGGAAGGCAAATGAGTCTCTGGGTGGATTTTTTTTTTTTTAATGCAGAACTAGAAAATAGTTTAGAAAGCTAAAGTTATCTAAGTGTGTTAGTCACTCAGTTGTGTCAACTCTTCGCAACTACATGGACTGTGGCCCACCAGGATCCTCTATCCATGGAAGTCTCCAGGCAAGAATACTGGAGTGGGTGGCGATTCCCTTCTCCAGGGGATCTTCCCACCCAGGGCTCCTGGATTACAGGCAGATTCTTTACCATCTGAGCCATCAGGGAAGCCCAAAGTTATCTAAGATAGACTTTAAAGGAAGAAAATGGAGTTTGAACTTCAAAAAGCTAATGGATTAGGAAATTTAGAGAAGAAAGTTTATAACATCAACCTCAGAAAAGAATAAATTACATTGTGATTCTTTTTCCCCCTCAATAAAAAGACATTAAATTACAAAAAGCTAGTGGAGGGAAGAAAAATAGAGGAATAACACTTGATTGTAGGTAGTGGTTAACTAATGAATTCTTCTGCTCACCTCCAGCCAAGGCCCAAGGAAAGCAGATAAAACCCCTTGTAGATTTAGGTGTTTGCTGAGCAGAGGCAATCTGTGAGTCCTTTCCAAATGAAGCCCTCTCCCTAAATCCTCACAAATTCCAATAACAGGGATTTATTCATCAATCCAAAGTAGAGTTGAGAAGCCAGGTTTCAGTTCAGTCGCTCAGTCATGTCTGACTCTTTGTGACCCCATGAATAGCAGCATGCCACGCCTCCTTGTCCATCACGAACTCCAGGAGTTCACTCAAACTCACAGCTGTCGAGTCAGTGATGCCATCCCGCCATCTCATCCTTTGTTGTCCCCTTCTCCTCCTGCCCCCAATCCCTACCAGCATCAGAGTCTTTTCCAATGAGTCAACTCTTTGCATGAAGTGGCCAAGTATTGGAGTTTCAGCTTTAGCATCAGTCCTTCCAAAGAACACCCAGGGCTGATCTCCTTTAGAATGGACTGGTTGCATCTCCTTGCAGTCCAAGGGACTCTCAGGAGTCTTCTCCAACACCACAGTTCAAAGCATCAATTCTTTGGCACTCAGCCTTCTTCACAGTCCAACTCTCACATCCATACATGACCACTGGAAAAACCACAGCCTTGACTAGATGGACCTTTGTTGGCAAAGTAATGTCTCTGCTTTTGAATATGCTATCTAGGTTGGTCATAACTTTTCTTCCAAGGAGTAAGCGTCTTTTAATTTCATGGGTTCAATCACCATCTGCAGTGATTTTGGAGCCCAGAAAAATAAACTCTGACAGTGCTTCTACTCTTTCCCCATCTATTTGCCATGAAGTGATGGGACCAGATGCCATGATCTTCGTTTTCTGAATGCTGAGCTTTAAGCCAACTTTTTCACTCTCCTCTTTCACTTTCATCAAGAGGATTTTTAGTTCCTCTTTACTTTCTGCCATAAGGTTGGAGTCATCTGCATATCTGAGGTTATTGATATTTCTCCCAGCAATCTTGATTCCCACTTGTGCTTCTTCCAGTCCAGCGTTTCTCATTATGCACTCTGCATAGAAGTTAAATAAGCAGGGTGACAATATACAGCCTTGACATAGTCCTTTTCCTATTTGGAACCAGTCTGTTGTTCCCTGTCCAGTTCTCACTGTTGCTTCCTGACCTCCATACAGATTTCTCAAGAGGCAGGTTAGGTGGTCTGGTATTCCCATCTCTTTCAGAATTTTCCACAGTTTATTGTGACCCACAAAGTCAAAGGCTTTGGCATAGTCAATAAAGCAGAAATAAATGTTTTTCTGGAACTCTCTTACTTTTTTGATGATCCAGCGGATGTTGGCAATTTGATCTCTGGTTCCTCTGCCTTTTCTAAAACCAGCTTGAACATCAGGGAGTTCACAGTTCACGTATTGCTGAAGCCTGGCTTGGAGAATTTTGAGCATTACTTTACTAGCGTGTGAGATGAGTGCTATTGTGCAGTAGTTTGAGCATTCTCTGGCATTGCCTTTCTTTGGGATTGGAATGAAAACTGATCTTTTCAGTCCTGTGGCCACTGCTGAGTGCCGGGGTCCAGCCCCGGTGGATCCAGGGAATTCGAAGGTGGGGACGGCGTCGGCGTCTCTGGAAAAATACATATTTAATCACAGATATATAGAGAGATTAGAAACGGATAGTGTAGTAGGAAAATTAGTGGAGCAAAAGAGGCTGAATAACTTGGTTTACATGGAATAGCATCCATGCTCCAGATGGGAATTCAGCCAGAAAAACGGGAGCAAGAAAGAAATGACATGGGGGAATCAGTCTTTCCAGAAACTGATCCAATTTCTTTATTTTTGGGTTTGTTTATATATCTTTTTTTTACATATAGGGATGAATACAGAGTCACATGGGGGTCAGCAGTCCTGACCTTTATCAAAATCAGGTGCTTCACATAAATGTATTTAAAAAAAGGTCTTAGGGATATTACATCATCTTCTGGCCATGAGACCTGCTGACATTTTATGATCCTTTCTTTCTGATAACCAAAAAAACTTATTTTTTCCAAGGGTGTTTTTTCTTAAACCAGGCACCACCCTCCAAATAAAGTTACATTCCTATAGGGTGAGGGT
>SJYQ01005023.1:82490-111727 GCA_006410935.1 Redunca redunca
AATATATTCCCAGGTGCCTAAGGATATGTAGGCCTGGCAGCAATCATTGACTGGACAATGAGAAAAGCCCTATGCTAATTAAGACTTTAAAAATACTCCAAAACCCTCTGTGCTGTTTATGGTTGAGAAGTAGTAAACAATCCAGTGTGTAGTGGCAGGAGTATAGATAATCCTGTCACACAAGCTAGTCTGTCAGCAGAGAGGTTTGACCTGAGACATCCTTGTCACACCCAGGACAGGGAATTAGCAATTATTGACACAACAAATGAAAAACCCTTCACCAATATAATTCCTAACCAACCCACTATACTAATAATTTCCAACTCCCCCAAAGAATTTGCCTTTAGTAAGTCTAAAACATCTCTGTGCCTCCCAGGTTGGGAGGCTGTAAACAATCACAGGTGGCCGGATGAACCTATACAGGTGAGCTAGATAACCTTCAGAGGAGTCCGTAAGCTGAAACACTCTTGTCATGCCCAGGAATTTTTATTGCCTTGAAGCTGCACGTTAACTTCTTCTCCTAGAGAAATGGTTATGGGGGAGAGCCCCCCGTAAAGTCAAAGGTGTAGGTGAGAGCATAAAACAGACTGGTTTTGGGGTAGATGCCCGGGAACAGGGGGTTTCCTGAGGCTCGATCACGCCTTTGCATATGCCGAAGCCTCCTTCCTCATGACCTTTGCCATGGGCGGAGTTCCTCACGCTGGCTCCCGGCAGCTGAGTTTTCCAAATTTGCTGGCATTTGTAGCACTTTCATAGCATCATCTTTCAGGATTTGAAAGAGCTCAACTGGAATTCCATCACCTCCACTAGCTTTGTTCAGAGTGATGCTTTCTAAGGCCCACTTGACTTCACATTCCAGGATGTCTGGCTCTAGGTTAGTGATCACACCATCATGATTATCTTAGTCATGAAGATCTTTTTTGTACAGTTCTTCTGTGTACTCTTGCCACCTCTTCTTAATATCTTCTGCTTCTGTTAGGTCCATACCATTTCTGTCCTTTATCGAGCCCATCTATGCATGAAATGTTCCCTTGGTATCTCTAATTTCTTGAAGAGATCTCTAGTCTTTCCCATTCTGTTGTTTTCCTCTATTTCTTTGCATTGATTGCTGAAGAAGGCTTTCTTATCTCTCCTTGCTATTCTTTGGAACTCTGCATTCAGATGCTTTTATCTTTCCTTTTCTCCTTTGCTTTTCACTTCTCTTTTTTTCACAGCTATTTGTAAGGCCTCCTCAGAGAGCCATCTTGCTTTTTTTGCATTTCTTTTCCATGGGGATGGTCTTGATCTCTGTCTCCTGTACAATGTCACAAACCTCTGTCCATAGTTCATCAGGCACTCTATCAGCTCTAGTACCTTAAATCTATTTCTCACTTCCACTGTATAATCATAAGGGATTTGATTTAGGTCATACCTGAATGGTCTAGTGGTTTTCCCTACTTTCTTCAATTTAAGTCTAAATCTGGCAATAAGGAGTTCATGATCTGAGCCACAGTCAGCTCCTGGTCTTGTTTTTGCTGACTGTATAGAGCTTCTCCATCTTTGGCTGCAAAGAATATAATCAATCCGATTTCGGTGTTGACCATCTGGTGATGTCCATGTGTAGAGTCTATGTTTAAGAAAAGAAAATTTAAGCGTTCCTGCTTCCCTGATGCAAAAGCCTCTAAGACCCCAAAACACTGTAGGACAGAAACATTGAAACAACACAATTAGACATGTTCCCTATTTATAAATTGTATATTCTCTCCCAGCATGCTGTCCATTTAGTAATGCTGCTAAATCACAAAACACACACACAGAAATTGAACAACCCAGGTATAGAAGAGGAGACAGGAAATGAGCTATAGTAAGGAAATACAGTCTTGAATAACCAGGTAATGGAATCAGTGACACTTTAAAAACAAGTGAAGGTCTAAGTAAATTAAGAATCCAATTAGATAAATCAGTGATAGCCACAACTAAGTACATTTTGCCTATAGTCTCACACCAGGGCTTCCCTGGTGGCTCAGATGGTAAAGAATCTGCCTGCAATGTGGGTGACCTGGGTTCAATCCCTGGGTTGGGAAGAGCCCCTGGAGGAGGGCATGGCAAGCCACTCCAGTATTCTTGCCTGGAGAATCCCCAGGGACAGAGGAGCCTGGCAGGCCACAGTCCATGGGATGGCAAAGAGTCGGCCGCAACTGAGCAACTAAGCACAGGACAGCACTTCACATCTGTAGCACATCAAATATATTCAAAAGGTGTGTCTCAGTGCCCTGCTATGATATTAAGGGGTATTTTCACTCCACCAGGGGAGAGATTTGTTGTTTGATGCTGTTTAGTTGCTAAATCATGTCCAACTTCTTTTGTGATCTCGTGTAACATGGTCCATCAGATTCTTCTGTTCATGGGATTTCCCAGGCAAGAATACTGGAGTGGGTCGCCATTTCCTTCTCCAGAGGATCTTCCTGATACAGGATTGAATTCACATCTCCTACTTGGCAGGCAGATTCTTTACCACTGAGCCACCTGAGAAGCCATTGAAGAGATTAAATTGTATCAAATAAAATAGTCTGAAACATTTCTACTTATTTTCATGAATGACTTATCATTTTGAGAAATATTTATCTATTCAAATATTTCCATTTCTTCTTAGAAAGTTTTTCATTTTAAGAAATATCCATGTGTTAAATAAACTTTTTTAAACTTTAGTAATCAAAGGACAATTGCTATACAATATTGTGTTGGTTTCTGCCATACACCAATATGTATCTAAGCATCTGTCGTAAGCTAAGCACTATTTTAGGGTAAAGAATATTGGCGCCAGTGTTCAGAACTGTGCTTGTTACATAGGAAACACTTGTATTTGTTGAATAATTGATTAAAGATAGATAAGATGCATCCTTGAGAAACCTGAGAGTTGCTATGTTTCCCATGACCCCAAGAAGGATTCAGAAGTGACTGAGAATTGGTCAGTCAACCTAGGGAGGTGGCTAAGAAGGATGCAAAATGGTCTGCAAGAACCTGGAGTCCAGAAATATAGGGAGCTATAGAAAATCCCATGGACGGAGGAGCCTGGTAGGCTGCAGTCCATGGGGTCGCTAGGAGTTGGACACAACTGAGCAACTTCACTTTCACTTTTCACTTTCATGCATTGGAGAAGGAAATGGCAACCCACTCCAGTGTTCTTGCCTGGAGGATCCCAGGGACGGGGGAGCCTGGTGGGCTGCTGTCTATGGGGTCGCACAGAGTTGGACACGACTGAAGCGACTTAGCAGCAGCAGCAGCATAGATTATTTAGTAGCAGATAAGGCCTAGAAAGAGACTGACAAGGAACAAACATATAAATACAGGAGTGTCAGATACAAATACATAAATGAGAAGGACAAAGGATGGGGAGTAAAGGCTGCCTCCCACCAACATCTGGACCACACCTGAGCCTGCAAGAACTGAGACATCCCTGAAGAAAACAGGAAAGTAAATGAGGTGGACAAATCTTGAACTAAGTAGATTTTATCTGAAGGGGCTAAGGGAAATGTGCTTGAGTTTACCAAGATTTGGTAAGACTGAATTTTCTGCTCAAAGGGAAAACAGAGAAGCTGAAAAGATATACTTAGTTCAGTTATTAGAAAAACAGAAATTTTCTCATTTGCACCTTTGAACATAGAATTACCCACTACATAGGAATGAAAGATCTAGGACTTTCTTGGTACACAAAATTGGAAAGGAACAAAATATACTTCCAGCCCCAGGCTGTATAGCTTCAAGAAAAATCATATTTTCTGCTCTACCAAGGAATCTGTTTAAAAGACTGGTCTCAGTCAGTCAGAGGATTTTTTAAATGTGTTATTCACATTTTCCAAACTTAAAAAAATAAGAGTGTGTTTTTCTGGTGAGTAAACCTCATAATGCCCTGAATTAAACTGCTTTTCCAATTTTCAGCATCATTTAAGTTTCCTACCTCAATAGACCAATGTGGATCCGAAAGTTCTCACTCAGCTCAATAGGTATATATGTATTTAACAGCTGACATCTGTGACCACCAACTCGATGAGCTGGATGCTTTACATATGCTATCTAGTCCCATGCTTCCCCAGTTGTGGTCTTCAAACCTGCAGCATCCCGGAAGAGCTACTGGAAAGGCAGACCCCTGCACATACTTCTGACCTACCAGCTCAGAATCCACATTTTCACCAGACTCCCTGGTGAGTTGTATGGACTTTCAAATTTCCGAAGCACTGCTCTACTTGACTCTAAGAATTATATCAGTATTTATAAGATCGCTTATAACCACAATGTTTTATGTAAAGTATAATGCATCCAAGCTCAAAATGGTATATTTTTGAATGTATTTTGCATTTGTCACAGCTCTTTCCATTGAAAGTAGCAACTCAAACCTGCTTAAATTTAAAAGAGAAATGAATTTGAAGTTTCAGATAACTAAGAGAAGAATTAGCACTCAGCCAGGAAAGAGAACCTGGAATGGCATCAGAGATAAAACGGCCACCACACTCACTCATCTTTGCTATTGTGTTGATGTCTCTACTTCATTCTCTCTCACAAGGAACCACTACAAATCAAAGAACATAGCTACCAATAGATCTCAGCGCCAAGCCCCCTCCCATCTGTAGGTTTTTGACATCCAACGGGATATAAATCCTTTTCACAAACTCTAGCCCCCCCAAACAACTATGAAAGTTCTCCTTTGGCTCACCTCAACTGTCCATCCTGGGATCATCAGCTGTGCTGAAAAGTCAATGTAGCACCGGGAAATTGAGGGTGAGGGTGGGGGCGGGGAACTTCCATAAAAAGATGGCAGCTTTTATTCAAACCCCATAGTCAATGTAGAGTAAAGAACATTTCCCAGGTGAACTGGGAGGATAGTGCTACTAGAAAGAGAAGGAAAACGTAGTGGTGGGCAAGCAAGCCAACATCTATCACATGTGCCACACTCGTGTCGGTTCCTCCCTGTGCCCCTCACTCTTTCTCTATTGAATACATAACTGCGAGTACATGAACATTATGCAAGTTCAAGGCAAGGCCAAGAATTAGACAGAAAATCATAGTACAATAAAACAAAAATAAAAGATAACAATCGTGTGAAGGCAAAAACACATCATGATACCCTTGACAGAAAGAAACAGCAGTGGGCTGGAATGCCACAGTCTCGTTACTAAACAAGATAATGGGCATCAGTTTTGTATGCTTCCTTTAACCAATGGAATTAGCAAATGAATGTTCTTCTGCTTTTACTAACATTTCTTTGTCCAGTTAAAAATTTAGCTATTAAACTACAGCTGCACAAGTTTCTTCACTAGTCTGGAATGACAGGACTTCTTGCAGTTCCTCAAACACACAAATGCCTCCAGGATATTGCACTTGCTATTCTCGCTACCTGGAATGATATCCCTCCAGAACTTCCATAGCTCACGCCCTCTCTCCATTCCAGCTTCAGCTTGAAAGTCACCTCCTTAGAGAGATCTTCTTTGACCATCTTACCTAAGCAGGTGCAGCATTACAGGCACACACACCATACTCTACCTCCTTTGATCTGCTTTAGAACTTATGACTATCTGACATATTTGTTTTCTTATATGTGTCTTGTCTGCTTGCTACTAGACTGTTAGCACTATAAGGGCAGGAACTTGTACTATCTTCTTTTCCCCTCTCTATTCCCCATACCTAGATCATCCCCAGCACCTAGCCACTGCCTAGTAAATTTTGCATAATGAAAAAAGAAAGATGATAGAAACTGTGAAACCATAACTGGAAGAGTGGTCAGCACAAACTTTCCAGGGATGGCTGAGAGAGCAGGTGTAAGGAATAAGATGGGAAGCACACATTAAAATCAAAGAGGAAATGAGAGTCTGTCTGGGAGGTTAGCATATAAAGGTGATAATCCCCAGGAAAACAGAAAACAGTAGCCCCAAATGGAAACCTGGGAGTGGTAAACTGGAGACCTGATTCTGGACTCTACAGCCGTGTACCAGGCTTCTCTTGTCAAATTGTTAGTGCAAATAAAGAAGGTGTTCACTGATTACCGTCTACAGCTACACAGATAAAAGATGCAAGAGGAAATATTTACTCTTGCTCAGAAGTGCATTGCTACTATATTAAAAGAAAGATCTATTCCCACCCCTTTCCTAAAGTCAATGATAAACTCTCAAAGTCATGACCGGAAAGAGCACTGAACAGAGCTGAAAAACCCCAGATTAAACTTAAGTTCTTCACCTCACTTTTCGTGATTCCAGGACACCTGGTTAAAGATCTGGTTGCCCCAGTTTCTTCATCACCTCCAAAAGATAAGTAGCCTCAGATAAGGCTACTCAGGTCCACAGAGATGATGTAATTTGCTCCAGATTATACATCAGGAGATTTATTTGAATGTTCATCTCTCTGACTCTAAAATTCATACTCTCATGTTGTTAAGTGCTCATCACCTGAGAGAAAGTATACAAACAGACCACCTATAGAAATAGTACACGGAATGACAAGTTCCACAGCAACCAGTTCCAGAAATTAAACCACAACCTCTGTAGCAATCTGCTCACAACAATTAGCATTTGATCAATAACTGACAGCTTCCCTAAATTTTGGCCCAGCTTTCAACTTAGGACCAATCAGAATAAGCCGATTATGCTCCACCAATCAATAACACAGGTTGCCCTGCATGTAAACAGCTCACCTCCAGCCTCCTCATGACAGGAGCCTCCAATCAGGGCATAGATGAAATCTTCCTCTGTTTTCACTATAAAACTTTCCCACACCTCTGCTTGCCTTTTAATTCTGCCAAATGCAAGCAATGGTGCTGACTCCTTCCCTATAGCGAGCTCTGAATAAATAAGTTTTGCTTGTTCTCATCTGGGTAGTCTTCACTTAAGTATGAAGGACATTATCCCCCAACACCTAGCAGAATGCTAGGCACACAATAGGTGCTCAATAAGTGTACAGTGGAATTAAACTGAGCTGAATCTACAATAGAATGATAACAACAGATAATAATAACTACCTTACATTGTTACTATAAGCATTAAATTAGATAATCTAAGTAAAAATATTTTGAAACTGTAATGTGCTATGGAATCATAAGGTATTATTAAGTTAAAAACAAGGTATAATCAGAACCACATAAGAGAGTAGTATTATAATGCTATTTATTCTGATGCTTAATAATAAGAAACTCTTAGAATTATTTTCAGCTTTGTTATCACATGAATTCAATAGCTAAATAGGAAGAACTCTTTCTAGATTCTTTCCAAACAGTCTAAACCAAGGAAGAACTCTTTCTAGATTCTTTCAAAACAGTCTTAACCAATCAAGGTTTTAGTGGGAAAAATTTTGGAATTCCCAAACCATGTCTCCCTTTTTTGATCAGACTCTAACCATACCTTCTCAGTTCTGCTCCTCTGGCTAAAAATCAGATATCTTTAAACATGTCAGCCTATGCCAGCACAGGGAATATAAAAGAGAGCAGATAGGATTCCACTTTGGTGTCTTCTGCCCAGCTACATTTTTCCTAAGCTTTTGAGTTCCCTTGCCCTGATAGAGCTCATCTCCTCATTTCCTGCCTCACCTGAACTCAAATAACTCCTTGCCTGTAGCCTGTCTAACCCTAGACTTTCTGCCTGGTTCTGCCAACCTGGATATTCTACTTCTTACCTGCTGAAACTCACCAGAGCACCTGACCTAGTCTCCAGACTCTAGACTCTCAAGGACTGGGACTGTTTTGTCAATGTGGATCACATCCTTAAGCAAAGCAGTGGATTGAGACTAACTTTCAGGCTGCCCAGAGAGAGTCTTCCTTGGTAGTATTCTCTGGGTGAAGTCACCACAGACTAGAATTTGTTCCTAAGTTTTGCATGTAAGAAACTCAATAATCATCCTCTCAAGAAATAACCATTCATTTAAGAATAGTTTATACCAAACATACTCACAAGAAAGTAATGTATAAACTACAATAGTTGGCATTTCTTTATTGAACAAGACACTGAGCTAAGAGCTTTGTGGACATGATCTCCTTCTGTCTTTACAGCAGTCAGAAGACATGAATGCGTTTTAGCCCCATACATGAGAAAAATGACTTAGGTTCATGGAGATTATATAACTTGTCCAAAGTTAGACGTCTGATGAGTTTTGAATGCTCATCTCTCTAATTCCAACATCCATGTTATCTGGTATTATTTTATATGTCTTCATTTTCACTAAGAATAGCACTGTTAGTCAACTGGATCTTGAAATAGTTTGAAAAGTGAATTTGACCCCTGAGGGAATGCTGCACAGAAAGCCAAAATGCAATTTAGAGGTGACTTGATAAGACTGGAGACTAAGCAAGGGGAGTGAGTCAAGTGATATAAACTGTGAGTTACTTGAGGACAAGGAATTCAATTTTTATCTAGCATCTTGTTTTGGTACAGTGATGCTCAATAAATATTGGTTGGCTAAATAAATGATGGCATTTATCGTAACACTTTAATGCACTCCTTCCTACCACAGTAATATGTCCTGGGAAGTGGGGAGCAGACACTGATGATTACTCTCATCAGTTTCCTTCAGGAAGCTAATGGCATACATGCAAATTAGGATGATTTAAAGAGAATTCAATAAAAGCACTAATTATAAACGCGTGGACATGATGTAGGAAAAGGGCATGATCCTGGGGTTGTTGCAACCCAATAATCCTACATATAAGAGAGAAAGAATGGTACTAGGATCCAAAAAATGAGCTTGTACAATTAGAGGAGCTGTGACCTCTGGTCAAGGACACAACTGCTTCTGGGTGATCTCTTAAGAAGGATCTCTGGGTAGCAGCCCAAGATGATCTATTAACAAACAACATGAGAGAAAAACTATTGAAGAAAAGCTATTATCAACCTAGACAGCGTATTAAAAAGCAGAGACACTACTTTGCCAACAAAGGTCCATCTAGTCAAAGCTATGGTTTTTCCAGTAGTCATGTGTGGATGTGAGAGTTGGAGTATAAAGAAAGCTGAGCACAGAAAAACTGATGTTTTTGAACTGTGGTGTTGGAGAAGACTCTTGAGAATCCCTTGGGCTGTAAGGAGATCCAACCAGTCCATCCTAAAGGAAATCATTCCTGAATATTCATTGGAAAGACTGATGTTGAAGCTGAGACTCCAATACTTTGGCCACCTGATGTGAAGAACTGACTCACTGGAAAAGACCCTGATGCTGGGAAAGATTGAAGACAGGAGGAGAAGAGGATGACAGAGGATGAGATGGTTGGATGGCATCACCAACTCGATGGACATGAGTTTGAGCAAGCTCTGGGAGTTGGTGATGGACAGGGAAGCCTGGTGTGCTACAGTCCATGGGGTTGCAGAGAGTCAGACATGATTGACTGACTGAACTGAACTGAACATGAGAGAAAAACAGATCTTCCATCAGGTTAATCCATAGGAGTCAGATTCCTATTTTACACAATCATATTTAATCTTGAATTGATATACCCTCCAAGCAATCAGATAGGAGTAAAGCCAGGCAAGGTCATTCTTTCCCCTTGGAAATAGTATTGGATCCAAACACACAAATGTTTTAACTCAAAACTTTTGGATTGGTCTTTCCTTGTTGACTTTTGCTCTTCCATCCTCATACTCTGGCATCCTACTGATTAAGCTATGATCAGGTTTTGGCAGCCTGGGTGTCACTTCTCTTTTGAGTAAATTTCATACCTTTTTTCATCAGTTATGTGGATTCAATACAAAGTTCTAGCAATGACTTCCTATGACTACCTACCATCAAGTCATCCAGGGATAGATATTCTGTTATCTACTACTACCAAAATAACAGCTAACATTTGTGGAACAGTTACTATGCACCAGGCACTGTGGAATACTTTGTTTATTCCTGTCTTTATGTTTCATCTCATTTTATAAATCAGGAAACTAATACTTGGAGAGGCCATGTTTCTTGGCCAAGGATACCCAGTTAACAAGACTCATGGTCATTATTTTGGCCTTGGTGGTCTAATTTCAGAACCTGCATTACTGTAAAACAGTGTATTAATGGTTAAGGATGTATTCTCTGACTGCCTGAATTCTAAACCCAGCACTGCTATTTAGCAGCTATGTAAGTCTGTGGAGTTAATTAACATCTCTATGCCTTGGTTTCCACACCTATGAAATGGGAATAGTAATAATGCATTTTATGAGTCTTTAGTAAATCAATGCACAGTGCTTAACCCAACATCTGACACAAAATAGCAACTTGGTCACTGTTAGTTCTTATTATTCACCACCGGAGCAATATGGTGGCTCTGCTCAGATAGATAATAAGATGGCATCTCTTCGGAGCTAAAGTGGAATGAAGAAAGCACTGGATTGTGTGACTTAGGCAAGTCATTTACCACCTCTGACCTTAATTTTTTACATCATTAAAATGGGAATAAAAATCTATAGCTACCTCACAGTGTCTTATGAGCACTGTATAAATATAAGTGCTTCACAAACCACTGTATAAATATGTCATTTGACTTGTTACTCACTCAACTATCTCAGGGCTTCCCTGATGACTCAGCTGGTAAAGAATCTGCCTGCAATGCGGGATACCTGAGTTCCATCCATGGGTAGGGCAGATTCTCTGGAGAAGTGAAAGGTTATTCACTCCAATATTCTGGCCTGGAGAATTCTATGGTCTGTATAGTCCATGGGGTTGCAAAGAGTCAGACACAAGTAAGGGACTTTCACTTTCACTTTTAACTATCTCAAGATAACAGAGAAATAGCCAGAAGCAATGTCTCTACTGCACACAGTATGTTAAGTGAAAGAAAGCGAAGTTGCTCAGTTGTGTCCAACTCTTTGTGACCCCACGGACTGTAGCCTATCAGGCTCCTCCATCCATGGGATTTTCCAGGCAAGAGTGTTGGAGTGGATTGCCATTTCCTTCTCCAAGGGAACTTCCCGACCCAGGAATTGAACCTGGGTCTCCTGCATTGCAGGCAGACGCTTTATTGTCTGAGCCACCAGGGAAGCCTACACAGTATGTTAGAATTACTTTTATTTGTCTCTTTTGGAACAGCTGTTCAAACTTTTTGAGGAGCTCTTTTCTTTTTTTAATTGAAAGATAATTACATTACAATGTTGTGTTGGTTTCTATCATACAACTTGCAGAGCTCTTTAAACCAAACTGAGCTCCATTCCACTGCTGGGCTCAAGAGATATTCCAAAAATAATGGGAAGATCTTAAGATGCCATGGATCTTTCATCCTGTGGTTGGAATACCCCTTTCAAAGTCAAAGTTCTAAGAGTTACAATTCCCAATGTAGATACTTTAAGATATGACAAATTTAGTCAATGAGTATATTAAACACTTTCTATAGGTCAGATACTTTCTTGTCACTGGAGATAAAACAGTAAATCAAAAAGTTAACATCTTTACAGACTTACATTGAGTCATGAACATAGACATGAAGACACATCATTATAATACAACGTTCCCAGAGGGAAAATTGTGCCTGAAGGAGTAAGATTTCTAGGGGCGGTGACATATGAGCTGAGTCTTAAAGAAGAACATGCAGAGGAGGGATAAGAGAAAGAACAGGCAACTCTTTTAGACATCTATACTGAGATGGCACACTATAGTCTATTGTGGGAAGATTAAGCCCCTTCTACAACCACTAGACCATTCAGGTATGACCTAAATCAAATCCCTTATGATTATACAGTGGAAGTGAAAAATAGATTTAAGGGAATAGATCTGATAGAAGGCTTGATGAACTATAGACAGAGGTTCGTGACATTGTACAGGAGACAGAGATCAAGACCATCCCCATGGAAAAGAAATGCAAAAAAGCAAAATGGCTCTTTGAGGAGGCCTTACAAATAGCTGTGAAAAGAAGAGAGGTGAAAAGCAAAGGAGAAAAGGAAAGATATAAGCATCTGAATGCAGAGTTCCAAAGAATAGCAAGGAGATATAAGAAAGCCTTCCTCAGCAATCAATGCAAAGAAACAGAGGAAAACAACAGAAAGGGAAAGACTAGAGATCTCTTCAAGAAAATTACAGATACCAAGGGAACATTTCATGCAAAGATGGGCTCGATAAAGGACAGAAATGGTATGGACCTAACAGAAGCAGAAGATATTAAGAAGAGGTGGCAAGAGTACACAGAAGAACTGTACAAAAGAGAGCTTCATGACCAAGATAATCATGATGGTCTGATCACTAACCTAGAGCCAGACATCCTGGACTGTGAAGTCAAGTGGGCCTTAGAAAGCACCACTACAAACAAAGCTAGTGGAGGTGATGGAATTCCAGTTGAGCTATTTCAAATCCTGAAAGATGATGCTGTGGAAGTGTTGCACTCAATATGCCAGCAAATTTGGAAAACTCAGCAGTGGCCACAGGACTGAAAAGATCAGTTTTCATTCCAATCCCAAAGAAAGGCAATGCCAAAGAATGCTCAAACTACTGCACAATTGTACTCATCTCATACGCTAGTAGGAGAAGGCAATGGCAAACCACTCCAGTACTCTTGCCTGGAAAATCCCATGGACAGAGGAGCCTGGTAGGCTGCAGTCCATGGAGTCTCTAAGAGTCAGGCACAACTGAGCAACTTCACTTTCACTTTTTATTTTCATGCATTGGAGAAGGAAAGGTCAACCCACTCCAGTATTCTTGCCTGGAGAATCCCAGGGACAGAGGAGCCTAGTGGGCTGCCATCTATGGGGTCTCACAAAGTCAGACACAACTGAAGTGACTTAGCAGCAGCAGCAGCAGCACACGCTAGTAAAGTAATGCTCAAAATTTTCCAAGCCAGGCTTCAGCAATATATGACCCGTGAACTTCCAGATGTTCAAGCTGGTTTTAGAAAAGGCAGAGGAACCACATATCAAATTGCCAACATCCACTGGATCATGGAAAAAAGCAAGAGCGTTCCAGAAAAACATTTATTTCTTCTTTATTTCAAAGCCTTTGACTGTGTGGATCACAATAAACTGTTCTGAAAGAGATGGGAATACCAGACCATCTGACCTGCCTCTTGAGAAACCTACATGCAGGTCAGGAAGCAACAGTTAGAACTGAACATGTAACAACAGACTGGTTCCAAATAGGAAAAGGAGTACGTCAAGGCTGTATATTGTCACCCTGCTTATTTAACTTATATGCAGAGTACATCATGAGAAACGCTGGGCTGGAAGAAGTACATGCTGGAATCAAGATTGCCGGGAGAAATATCAATAACCTCAGATATGCAGATGACACCACCCTTATGGCAGAAAGTAAAGAGGAACTAAAAAGGCTCTTGATCAAAGTAAAAGAAGAAAGTGAAAAAGTTGGCTTAAAGCTCAACATTCAGAAAACGAAGATCATGGCATCTGGTCCCATCACTTCACAGGAAATAGATGGCGAAACAGTGGAAACAGTGTCAGACTTTATTTTTCTGGCCTCCAAAATCACTGCAGATGGTGATTGCAGCCATGAAATTAAAAGACACTTACTCGTTGGAAGAAAAGTTATGACCAACCTAGACAGCATATTCAAAAGCAGAGACATTACTTTGCCAACAAAGGTCTCTCTAGTCAAGGCTACGGCTTTGCCAGTGGTCATGTATGGATGTGAGAGTTGAACGCTTTTGAACTGTGGTGCTGGAGAAGACTCTGGAGAGTCCCTTGGACTGCAAGGAGATCCAACCAGTCCATCCTAAAGGAGATCAGTCCTGGGTGTTCATTGGAAGGACTGATGCTGAAGCTGAAACTCCGATACTTTGGCCACCTCACGTGAAGAGTTGACTCATTGGAAAAGACCCTGATGCTGGGAGGGACTGGGGGCAGGAGGAGAAGGGGATGACAGAGGATGAGATGGCTGGATGGCATCACCAACTTGATAGACATGAGTTTGGGTAAACTTCGGGAATTGGTGATGGACAGGGAGGCCTGGCATGCTGTGATTCATCGGGTCACAAAGAGTCGGACACAGCTGAGCGACTGAACTGAACCGCCTCATGTCTCATTATTCTGGTCTTTCTGATGGGGAGAAGGACAGAGAGAAAGATGAATTAAAGCTGAAAAGCCAAAGAAAAACTTCCTACTTAACAGGCTCAAGCCCATCCAAGGAGCACAACCTAGGTTTCACCAGCCTACCATTTGAAGATAGCGTCTGTGCCTCTGTGTGTGTGTGTGTGTGTGTGTGTGTGTGTGTGTGTAAGAGAGAAAGAAAGAGATCTGTGTTTGACATTTTCTTTGGATAGCTTAGTGTCTTCTTGGGTGAGTCAAAACAATTTTCAGTCTTTCAGACTTTCTCCCCCAATGCCACACCCCAACTTGGCATCAGGGTATTTGAAGAGGGTAAATGGAATGGTGCTTACATGATCTAATCATATTTTTCCCAATTTTTCTGAAAATTAAGAAAATCTCTTATGACTTTAATAGACATTAAGTAAATTAATATACACCTTCCAATAAGATCTATTTGTGAAAAAACAAATGAAGAACTCTTTAAAAGACTTTAAAACCTATTGCTCCAGTGGATCCACCATCCAGGTAGATGTTACTAAATTTCAAAGATGAAATATCAGGATGAAAATATCTCTGCAGAAATAAGTTCCCTTTTCAGATTACCTTGGTCTCTCCAGCTCTGGGGAGAGTTCACTCAGGAAGAGCCTTTATCTGAAGACTAACAATGAAACAAGAGATACAGGCATTCAACAAATTTAGTGAGCCTCACCAATCTGGGTTCAGGGCAGGCCCCTGGATGCAAAGATAAACTGGACATAACCCTATGTGAAGGACTGTGAAGGGTATCACAGTCTGGAATCCTAAATAATCTGGAATTTCAGTCCCATCTCTCCTCCTAAAAATGGTCCTGGATTCTCCATCCCTAGTAAAATCCCAGGCAAGGATTCCCAATGCTAACTAGACGACAATTAAAAAGTGTCAATGCTGAGATCACAGAACAGTCACTTAAATCTACTAACCCCATCTTATACTGAATATGCAGGTTTCAGCAGCATACTGCAGACTTTTTATAATGAAGGGCTTTTTTGCAAAGTCTCTCCATTTGGTAGGTGTCCTCCATGCCACTTTCCACCAGGCCCCCTCAACCATCTCAAAGTCTCAGATAGTTGGTCTCCCCAGTTCCTTCTGGCCTTGTATAATCAGTGCTTCCCCACAGGATACTGCATTCATTTCTCTAGTATTATTCCTGTCTTTGAAATCATCCTGCCTTTTAAAACTCAGCTTTCTTGTCCATCTCTGGCATTGTCCATACAATACAAAATGAAATAATTATGTGGCTTTCTTCATTTGTTTGATTCTTATGGATAGCAAAATCAGATCCTTTGATCCAAGAAACCAACTCTGCAGCATCAGCTATCCCACTTGACATGATGATTGAAATTTATTAAATAACCACTGAATCTTCACTACATAATGGGACTGATTATATGAGTGAGCAATTTCACCTGAGACAAAGATTTTATTACGTAGCATTTACATTTTTTTAAATTCAGCACTTTAAAGACTATTATTCACATTTGGAAAATTATTATTTCCCTGACACACGATAAATTCTTAAATATACTTGTGAAAAAATTAACAAATTTAAAATGGAAGGAAAGTTTGTAATTTAAAATTCTAATGTTCAAAATCACTGTTAAAATGGGCACATAGCTCCAAAAAACTTGAAGCACGATAATAATAAATTGGTGTTTTAAAATATGTTAATTTTATTTAACCTTTATTGGCTTCCTAGAAGCAATATATAATAATATACAAATCTATAATTAAGTAAATAGACCAAGAAATGAATGAACCAGATTGAGCTGATCAAAAACTCCTATTTTTCTAAACATCAGAAACAAGAAAATCAGTACCTTTATTGGCCTTTGAATATTCCACAAATATTTATTTTTCCCTTCCAGGTAGGTTTAATGAAAACGGAGATCTTACTGTCCTGCTTTTTGCTTACCTCCCAATATAGTAGGTGCTCATGAGTACCCTCATGGTTTGGTGTTCATCATATTGACATCCATAATTTATAAATACCTCTCCAGCTACACACCTACACCTCCCAAACTTGCTCCTTCACTGAATAAATGTAGCACCTATCATATTCTAAGGCCCAAAGCAAGTGTCAAGGCAATGCAATGGCTCCTACCTTCAAAGGGTTTACTATCTATGGCAATGGTTTTCATATATTAGTGTGCATCTAAATCAGCTTTAAAGAGGACACTGAGAATCTGCATTTCTCATACAGTTCCAGGTGGTATAGATGTTATTTTGGGGACCATACTTTAAGAACCACTGGTCATACATTTCTTCAAAAATTTAAAAATAGAACTACTATATGATCCTGAGGTAGTTCTGGGCATATATACAAAAGAAATGAAATCAGAATTGAAAAAAATCTGTTCCCATGGGTTTTTTTGCAGCATTATTCGAAATAGCCAAGATATGGAAACAACCTCAACATCCATGAAGCAATAAAAGGATAAAGAAGATGTGGTGTGCATATGCATGCACACACACACACATATGTATATGTGTGTATACACACACAAACACACACATATATATACACACAAAATGGAATATTATTCAGCCATGAGAAAGACGGGCATCCTATTATTTGCCACAATATGGATGAAACTTGAGGACATTATGCTATGTGAAATGTCAGGCAAAGAAAGACAAATACTATATGACAATAATCATATGTGGAATCTAAAAATACCTAACTCACAGAAACAGACTGGAATGGTGGTAACCCTGGAGCCGTGGGGTAGGGGAGGAAGGGGAGATGTCGGTCACAGTATAAACTTTCAGTTATAGGAAGATCAAGTTCTGGGGATATAGTGCAGAGCATAGTGACTATAGTTCAAACACTGTATAACATATGTGAACATTGCTGAGAGTAGATCTTAAATTCCTCACCACAAAAAAGAAATAGTAACTATGTGACATGATTACAGGTGTTGGGTAATGCTACATGATAATCATTCTGCAATATACATGTGTATCCTAGTAGATTCCTAGAAATTCCTTAAAGAAATTGGCAATTCAGATGAGCAAAGCAAGCACCCAGCTGGAAAGTTACCATGTGTCCCTTGTACTCTACTTCTCAAGAAAGAGCTTACCACACACTCAACCTGCAAATAAATGTGATTAAGATCTTAATAATCTTCTGCCTGCAAAAATTTAAGTAAGTCAGGAATTCTGATCCTTTAAAAATACTTTTAAATAAATAAACATTTTAATGAAGATATAAGATCTGAAAAATAACTGAAAAAAATCTATCTTATATATAGGTTCTTTTCTGTTCATTCATAAATAAACTTGCCAAATTGTACTGAATGTTTTATAATGCTTTTTACAATGTAAGATTTTTCTCTGAAAATATGTCCTAACAATCCAATGTGCTATTTATTTCCCTCCTTCAGTTCAGTTCAGTTCAGTAACTCAGTCGTGTCCAACTCTTTGCGACCCCATAAATCACAGCACACCAGGCCTCCCTGTCCATCACCATCTCCTGGAGTTCACTCAGACTCACGTCCATCAAGCCCGTGATGCCAACCAACCATCTCATCCTTGGTCGTCCCCTTCTCCTCCTGCCCCCAATCCCTACCAGCATCAGAGTCTTTTCCAATGAGTCAACTCTTCGCATGAGGTGGCCAAAGTACTGGAGTTTCAGCTTTAGCATCATTCCTTCCAAAGAAATCCCAGGGTTNGTGGCCACTGCTGAGTTTTCCAAATTTGCTGGCATATTGAGTGCAGCACTTTCACAGCATCATCTTTCAGGATTTGAAACAGCTCAAAATTTGCACTGCTTGTTTAAATTTTAATCTTTTCAGTTTATTAATGATACCAAAATGAAATACTTGACTGCCTTCTCCTTTTAAATAATTCAAATAATATAGACAACATGAAACCCTCTCTGGTTTCCTATTCCCCACATCTGCCCCTCCCTGACTTGAAGGCAAGGATACTCAATTTGTTTTCAGATAAATCTTTTTTCAGTTGTTGTTGGTGGTCGTCATATTTTCTAATCAATTTCATATCATCTACTCACAGAAATTTATAATTTTGCTTTTATTTCTAACATAAATATATGTTAATAACAAATGTATTCTTCTGCAATTGGCCTTTGCCCTTTAATATGTTATGGTATTCTTATGAAGTCATTGTATGTAGATATACCTCACTACTTCTAATTTCTGCACAGCTCAGTTCGGTTCAGTCCTCAGTCGTGTCTGACTCTTTACAACCCCATGGACTGCAGCACACCAGGCTTCACTGTCCATCACCAACTCCCACAGCTTGCACAAACTCATGTCCATTGAGTCAGTGATGCCATCCAACCATCTCATCCTCTGTCATCCACTTCTCCTCCTGCCTTCAATCTTTCCCAGCATCAGGATCTTTTCAAATGAGTCAGTTCTTCGCATCAGGTGGCCAAAGTATTGGAGTTTCACCTTTAGCATCAGTCCTTCCAAAGAACATTCAGGACTGATTTCCTTTAGGATTGACTGGTTTGATCTTGCAGTCCAAAGGACTCTCAAGAGTCTTCTCCAACACCACAGTTCAAAAGCATCAATTCTTCAGTGCTCAGCCTTCTTTATGGTTCAACTCTCACATCCATATATGACTACTGGAAAACTTTATCTTTGACTAGATGGACCTTTGTCGGCAAAGTAATGTCTCTGTTTTTTAATATGCTGTCTGGGTTGGTCATAGCTTTTCTTCCAAGAAGTAAGCATCTTTTAATTTCATGGCTGCAGTTTCCTTCTGCAGTGATTTTGGAGCCTAAGAAAATAAAGGCTGTCACTGTTTCCACTGTTTCCCCATCTATTTGCCATAAAGTGATGGGACCAGATGTCATGATCTTTGTTTTTTTTTGAATGTTGAGTTTTAAGCCAGCTTTTTCACTCTCCTCTTTCACTTTCATTAAGAGTCTCTTTAGTTCCTCTTCGCTTTCTGCCATAAGGGTGGCATCATCTGCATATATGGCTATTCTCCATAATATAGAAATTCATTAGTTATCATTTCTACTCATTTTTAATAGACAGTTGACTATTTCTAATTTTTATGAATATTTTTGAACATGCCCCGTTTTGAAGAGATTCAAGCATGATATTGCTGGGTCTTAAGAGTATCTATTAATACATTTAAAAATGTAATTAGACATTGCCAAAGAGTTCTCTCAAAAAGCTACATCAATTTGCACTCTCAAAATCACTGTTTAAATAGAAATTTCTCCCCACATCCTCACCCACACTGGATATTATCAAACTCTCCACATTTTACAATATGACAGACATCCAAAATCAGTTTTTACATGAACTTGAAAAGCTATTCTTCATTCCCAGTGAATCTTCTGAATATAGACTTCTTTTAAATCCCTACCTACTATATATACAAATTGATTTCATTTGAATTTAACTGATCTCATTTTCCATTTTCTCTCTCCTAAATAATAGAGATGCCAGTCCTCTGAGTTTGGATGAGTTACCAAAGCCCTCAATAAAAAGATATGAGTTCCAAATGAAAGTGAAAGTGTTTGTCACTCTGTCCTGTCAGACTCTTTGCAACCCCATGGAGCCCATCAGGCTCCTCTGTCCATGAATTTTCCAGGCAAGAACACTGGAATGCCAAATAAAATACTTCAAAATATTAATGGTAATTGCTTCCTGGTGATAGGCAATATTTTCCTTATTTATTTTCTTTCCTGTCTTTTCCAAATTTTCTCCAATAACTAATATTTGTTGGGGTGCTAACTGTTTGGCAGGCACTATTCTAAGCATTTCTGTGCTTTATCTCATTTTATCCTCAAAAGAAGCATATGAAGGAAATATTACCATTATCCTTGTTATATACATAAGGCTTAAAAAGGTAAACTAATTTTCTCCAAACTCCACAGCTATGATGGATTTGAACACAGGCAAGCTTATTTCAAATCTTAACCACTGTACCATACTTCTGGCTATAAACATCTAAAAATCAACTGAAAGCATCTATATTTACTAACCAGAAATCAATAGCATTATGACCTGTGAGCTTATTCCTCCCTTTGCAAGCTTTCTTACACATCTCAAAGGCAATCTTACCTTCCTAGCCACACCAAACCTCTTCTCCCCAGCCTCATCTCTGTCCAAAGACTTAAAGATACAAGCTTCAAAAACCTAGAGGTTTTATGGTCTTTTAATCTCCCTATAATTCATTTTTACCAGCTTTCCTTTGTCTCCTGTGAAGACATCTTGTTCTGTAAAGCACGCACTGTAATTTAATTGTTGGCTCCTCTGTGTGATATTCTTAGCCAGCTTCTGCTCCTTTTTTGAAGCTCCTAGATCTAGCTGATAATCTATATTTCCTAATATCAATGGGAATGGCTGTAATACCCAGCACTGACATACAGTTCCCTCAGCAAAGCCCCTGTGTTTAGGATTCCAACTCCTTAGCAGTGGTGCAGTGACTGAGAATCGCCATCAAAGAACACCAACAGATTGCATTACAATCTGTCAATCCTTCTCTAGAGAAAGGAATTGGCAACTCATTATATTAAAGAATTGCAATCAAGCATCTGGAATATGGCAAAGCACATCGATTTTCTGTGAATTAATGAGTTTCAGCAATTTATTACCCTGAACTTCTTGATATAATCTTATCCACAACATCTCTAACACAAATGTATATTTTGTGTGAATCACAATTGTTATTCAAGCCACACCTTTGTGAATACTCCATTTCAGAGGTTTAGCTTTGGAGACTTACATATACACTTATGCCAAAAAGAGAAATTATGTACTTTTAAAATTTTAATTAACAAAATACATGCCCTCTTCATTTGGCTCATGCCAGCAGGAAATTAAGACAGCTTCTTAATAAAACATTTGTATCAGGCCATGTCATGTTAAGCAATAACCTCATCGTTTTCCCACACAGAGTCAACAGTTAGATAAAGCAGACAGGCTACAAAGGTCTGAAGTCTTCCTCATAAAAATTAGTTTGTTGAACACTCACAGTGTGCCCAGCACTGTGCCTCCATTTTACATGCATTTTTTTCATTAAATCTTCCCAGCTGTCCTGTGATATAAGTGTTATTATTATCACCAAGTAACAAAGAAAGAAAGTAAGGCTCCAAGATGAAGCAATCTTCACACAGTCATGTAGCATGTAAGTAGAAGAACTGGGATTATCTACCAGTAAGCTTTGCTGCATAACAAACTACTCCAAAACTTAGTGACTCAAAACAACAATCATTCATTTAGTTCATAGAATATAGGTCAGAGATTTGGACTGAGCTCAGGAGATTTCAGCTGGGCCTCACTGATGTGTCTACAGCTGGCTGCTGGGTCAGCTGTTGGGTCAGCTGGGAGCTGGGCTCTCATTCATGAAGCTTCCCATTATACAAAGGCTAGTTCAGGCTCATTCACCTGGCAGCCCCAGAGATCTACAAACTGCAAGAAAAGCCAAGTCCGAAAGTACATAACCTTTTCAATCCTCTGCTTACATTCCATTTCCTACTCTCCATTGATTAAACCCAGGCTCAAAACTGGCCTGGTTCAAGTTCAGAGGAGAGAAAGAAAGACTGACTGTACCTCGGTCTACCACAATTTCAACCCACATTTTGCTGATGCCAAAACCCACTCTGTGTGCCACTCCTGGATTTGTCTGGCCTCAGATCTACTCCTAACCTCCCATCTGCTCTGCTCTGTATAACATGCACACTGATTCTTACAGGCTGTTTCCAGACACCTGTGAAAGTCAGTACAAGGTAATGGAAAGAGATTAGAAGGTAAGAAAAAAGAAAAGCAGGGTAGACATCACCCTCCCTCTCTGCCTCAGGCTGCATGTCCAGCAGGGAGGCCCCTCCACACAGGTCTGCCATGGTTTCAGACTCCACCTCCTCCACATGGCCCTTCTTCCCAGGAAGGGTTTCCTGCCATTGCTAGTCTTAAGGCTGCCACATTATCCTTTGACTTCCTAGCCCCTCCAAAACCTATATAACTAAGTCTTGGCATTAAATTCCCTCTGTTCTAAATATTAAATGATTTCTGTTGTTCTGGTTGAACATGCATGCTACACACACTCCCCTGATTTTTGAGTCTCCTAGCAGGAACCACTATGTAATTTCCCTCCTACAGTGCCAAGCACTATGAAAGCAACCATATTCATTCACTCAGAAAACATTCACTGAGAAATGAAGACTGTTTGCAAAGTTGAATAATACCTTACAAAACTAACCCAAAGGAGATAGATCTATGTATAAATAATAACCATATAGTCAAGTTCTTTAATGAACATGTAAATACACTTTATTAGAAAAGCAGTCAGATGTGATAGGTCTGTGCACAAGTTCTGGGGTCAGATCACCTAGGTCAGAATCTGGGGCACTTATACAACCAATAAAGCAAGTTATTTATACTCTGCTTCTTCCTTGATCCAAAGAGGCATAATAGGATCAACTTCAGAGGGATACTGTAAAGACCAAAAGCAATAATACCTTCTTGGAGCTTAGGGCTGTGTATGTCTGGTCCATAAGTGTTCAAAAGGTGTTAGGTATGAATTTTATGGAAACACAATATGGAAAAAATATCCATTTGTTTTGAGAACTGGGGAAGTCCGGAAAAGAAGACGCCTTTCAGAGGACTAAAGAATAAGTCATCACTAGGTGAAATACAACTTCTCCCAAAGAAGTCTCTTCAAACCCCATCTATAAGTGATTCATCCTCCTCTGACCAACCACGGCATTTTGTTTCCGTACTCTTGGAACAGTGATATCTCAATTTTGTCTTGTTACATATGCTTTATCTGTCCTATGAAACTGAAAACTCCTTGAAGGCAAACACAAGCCTCTCCGCCCTTGTCCATCCATGAAGCTCAGCACACTGCTTGCCACATAGCAGGTGTGCCAATTATTAAGCTGTGTTTCTCAGCTCCAAAACCACCCTGCTATACTTACTCCATGATGCTGGGATTGGAATTACAACCAAACTTCTGCTCTGGGGTACACTAGAGGGAAAATGCAAGACTGAAGGAGGGAGGTAGCAATTGCTCATTATTTCCTTCCTGTTGATATCCTGTCTGTTTTCTATTCCTAGGTGAACAGCACATTAGAAATGCTTCTTCACCTCAGGCAATGCCTTCCTGGAGTGGTAGCTGAAACCACTTTGGGGTTCCCCCTCACACTGGTAGAACCAGCCTTATCCTGCCACCTCAGTGACACCAGTTCCATTACTGGTACCCTACCACTGAGGTCAGAGTTTCAAAACCATTTCAAAATCCTCCTCTAATTTTTCCTTCTAACCAAATTTGTCGAGCTTTAATTCATATAAAACAAAATGTTACCATCTTAATTATACAGTTTTACAAACTGTGGAAAATTCTTAAAGAGATGAGAATACCAGACCACCTGACCAGCCTCTTGAGAAACCTATATGTAGGTCAGGAAGCAACAGTTAGAACTGGACATGGAACAACAGACTGGTTCCAAATAGGAAAAGGAGTATGTCAAGGCTGTATATTGTCACCCTGCTTATTTAACTTATATGCAGAGTACATCATGAGAAACGCTGGACTGGAAGAAGCACAAGCTGGAATCAAGATTGCTGGGAGAACTAGCAATAACCTCAGATATGCAGATGACACCACCCTTATGGCAGAAAGTGAAGAAAAACTAAAAGCCTCTTGATCAAAGTGAAAATGGGGAGTGAAAAAGCTGGCTTAAAGCTCAACATTCAGAAAACTAAGATCATGGCATCTGGTCCCATCACTTCATGGGAAATAGATGGGGAAACAGTGGAAACAGTTTCAGAGTTTATTTTTGGAGGGCTCCAAAATCACTGCAGATGGTGACTGCAGCCATGAAATTAAAAGATGTTTACTCCTTGTAAGAAAAGTTATGACCAACCTAAATAGCATATTCAAAAGCAGAGACATTACTTTGCCAACAAAGGTCCATCTAGTCAGGGCTATGGTTTTTCCAGTAGTCATGTATGGATGTGAGAGTTGGACTGTGAAGAAAGCTGTGTGTCGAAGAATTGACGCTTTTGAACTGTGGTGTTGGAGAAGACTCTTGAGGGTCCCTTGGACTGCAAGGAGATCCAACCAGTCCATTCTAAAGGAGGTCAGTCCTGGGTGTTCTTTGGAAGGAATGATGCTAAAGCTGAAACTCCAGTACTTTGACCACTTCATGCAAAGAGTTGACTCATTGGAAAAGACTCTGATGCTGGGAGGGATTGGGGGCAGGAGGAAAAGGGGACAACAGAGGATGAGATGGCTGGATGGCATCACTGACTCAATGGACATGAGTTTGAGTGAACTCCGGGAGATGGTGATAGACAGGGAGCCCTGGCATGCTGCGATTCATGGGGTCGCAAAGAGTTGGACATGACTGAGCGACTGAACTGAACTGATAGCTTTATAAGATGTCAAACTTTTTAAAAGAGGTTGTACCACATTATATTCCCATCAGCAGTGTCTGCAAGTTCCAGTTCCTCCACATTCTCATCAGCACTTACTGTGGTCAGTCTTTTTTAATTTTAGTCATTCCATTGGGTGTGCAAGGGTATTTGATTGTGGTTTAATTTGCATTTCCTAAAGACTAAGGACTTTCAGCATATCTTCATTGTTCATTAACTAGTCGCATATCTTCTTTTGTAAAGTGTCTGTTCATGTACTTTGTCACCTTATTAGTTGGATAATTTGTCTTCTATTAAGTCATTTATATATTATTGGTGCATGTTCTTTATCAGGTTTATATGTTGGAATATTTTCTCCCAGTCTGTGGCTTCCCATTTTATTTCCTCTAAGTATCTTTCAAAGAACAAATGTCAATTTTTGATGAATTCCAAATTATCGATTTTTCCTTCCTAATTCAACTATTGTGGCCTGAGTAATCTTTGCCTGCCCAAGATCATAAAGAATTATTTCTATGTCTTCAAATATTTCAATACCCCTCTCAATAATTATCTTATCAATGGACTGGTTTCAAATTGGGAAAGGAATATGTCAAGGCTGTATTTTGGCACCATGCTTATTTAACTTATATGCAGAGTACATCATATGAAATGCTGGGCTGGATGAAGCTCAAGCAGAAATCAAGACTGCAGGGAGAAATATAAATAATCTCAGATATGCAGATAATACCACCCTAATGTCAGAAATACAGAAGAACTAAAGAGCCTCTTGATGAAGGTGAAAGAGAGTGAAAACACTGGCTAGAAGTTCTAGAAGTTTTAAAATTTCAGCTTTTATATTTAGATATATCCATCTAATAGCAGAGCTTAAAACATGAAAAACGAATATTGACAGAACTGAAGATAGAAATAAATTAATTTTGATCAAATATTTCAATACCCCTCTCAATAATTATCTTCATCAGATTGAGAGCTCATAACTGAGTATTATAAACTAAATGGCTACAGAACACAGATTATTTTCTCACAGTTCAGGAAGCTGGAAGTCTGAGATTAAAGTGTCAGCAAGGTCAGAATCTGGTAAGAGCTATCTTCCTAATTTGCAGATGGCTCCCTTCTGGCTGTGTCCTTATGTGGCAGAGAGAAAGAGAAAGTTCTCTAGTGTCTCTTGTTAAAAGGATGCTAATTTCATCTTGAGGGCTCCACTCTCATGATGCTGTCTAAACCTAATTACTTCCCAAAGCCCCATCTCCAAATACCATCACACTGGGGGTTAGGGAGGACACAATTCAATCCACAGAAACAATCAGCAGAATGACTAAACAGAAAACCAGTAAAGCACAGAAGATGTGAACCATGTATTTAAAAACCTTGATTTAACTGACACTTGTGGAACACTTAAAGAGACTTCCCTGGTGGTCCATTGGCTAAGACTTCACACTCCCAATGCAGGGGGGCTGGCTTCAATCCTTAATGGGGAAATGAAGATCCCACATGCTGCAAGGTAATGCTTAAAATCCTTCAAGCCAGGCTTCAACAGTACTTGTACAAGCTGGATTTGGAAAACACAAGAGGAACCAAAGATCAAACTGTCAACATCCACTAGATCATAGAAAAGGCAAGGGAATTCCAGAAAAATATCTGTTTCATTAACTCTGCTAAAGGCTTTGATTGTGTAGATCACAACAAACTGTGGAAAATTCTTAAAGTGTTGGTAATTCCATCCACCTTAACTGCCTCTTGAGAAAACCTGTATGCACATCAAGAAGCAACAGTTAGAACCAGACATGGATCAATGGACTGGTTTCAAGTTGGGAAAGGAGTACGTCAAGGCTGTATTTTGGCACCCTGCTTATTTAACTTATATGCAGAGTACATCATGTGAAATGGTGGGCTGGATGAAGCTCAAGCAGAAATCAAGATTGCAGGGAGAAATATAAATAATCTCAGATATGCAGATAATACCACCCTAATGTCAGAAAAACAGAGGAACTAAAGAGCCTCTTGATGAAGGTGAAAGAAGAGAGTGAAAACGCTGGCTTGAAACTCAACATTCAAAAAACTAAGATCATGGCATCCAGTACCATCACCTCAAGGCAAATAGGTGGGGAAACAATGGAAATAGTGACAGTCTTTACTTTCTTTGGCTCCAAAATCACTGCAGATGGTGACTGCAGCCATGAAATTAAAAGATGCTTGCTCCTTGGAAGAAAAGCTATGACCAATCTAGATAGCACATTAAAAAGCAAAGACATTACTTTGCCAACAAAGGTCCATACAGCCAAAGTTATGGTTTTTCCAGTAGTCATGTATGGATGTGAGAGTTGGACCATTAAGACAGCTGAGCACTGAAAAATTGATGCTTTGAACTATGGTGTTGGAGAAGACTCTTGAGAGTCCCTTGGACAGCAAGGAGATCAAACCAGTCAATCCTGAAGGAAATCAACCCTGAATATTCATTGGAAGGACTTATGCTGAAGCTGAAGCTCCAATATTTTGGCCACCAGAGGTGAAGAACTGACTCATTGGAAAAGACCCTGATGCTGGGAAAGACTTGAAGGCAGGAGGAGAAGGGAATGACAGAAGGTGAGATGGTTGGATGGCATCACTAATTCAATGGACATGAGTTTGTGCAAACTCTGCAAGATAGTGAAGGACTAGAATACCTGGCAAGCTGCAGTCCATGCGGTGGCAGAGTCAAACACAACAGAGCGACTGAACAGCAATGAAAGAACACGCCACATGACGATAGAAAAATACAGATTTTTCTCCTGATACACACAGAACACTTACCTGCACGTCATATTCTGGGTCATTAAAATGTTTTCAATGAATTTAAAAGTATTTTCTCTGACCACAGTGGAATTTTGTAAGAACTCAAGAACAAAAACATTTCTAGAAAATGTCTAAATATTTGAAATGTAAACAACTGAATAATCCATGGATCAAAGATGATTTCAAAAGAAGGATTAGAAAGGGTGTGAACTGAACTGAATAAAAATGAGAACACATTAAAGTTTAGGGGATGCAACTAAATATGTAGGAAGAGACACAGAGCATTAAATGCCTATCTTGACAAAAGAGAAAATATCTCAAATTATTTTTTAAAAAAAACTTTGCACGTTAACAAACTAGAAAAATAGGAACAAATTAAAGTCAAAGTTAGTAGAAGGAAACATATAGTAATAAAGACAAGAGTAAAAACTAAGATCATGGGATCTGGTCCCATCACTTTATGGCAAATAGATTGGGAAACAGTGGAAACAGTGTCAGACTTTATTCTTTTGGGCTCCAAAATCACTGCAGATGGTGACTGCAGCCATGAAATTAAAAGATGCTTACTCCTTAAAGTTATGACCAACCTAGACAGCATATTAAAAATCAGAGACAGTACTTTGCCAACAAAGGTCCATCAAGTCAAGGCTATGGTTTTTCCAGTGGTCATGTATGGATGTGAGAGTTGAGCTGTGAAGAAAGCTGAGCGCTGAAGAATTGATGCTTTTGAACTGTGGTGTTGGAGAAGATTTTTGAGAGTCCCTTGGACTGCAAGGAGATCTAATCAATCCATTCTGAAGGAGACCAGCCCTGGATGTTCATTGGAAGGACTGATGTTGAAGCTGAAACTCCAGTACTTTGGCTACCTCATGCCAAGAGTTGACTCGTTGGAAAAGACCCTGATGCTGGGAGGGATTGGGGGCAGGAGGAGAAGGGGATGACAGAGGATGAGATGGCTGGATGGTCTCACCGACTCAATGGACATGAGTTTGAGTAAACTTCGGAAATTGGTGATGGTCAGGGAGGCCTGGCGTGCTATGATTCATGGGGTTGCAAAGAGTCGGATATGACTGAGCCACTGAACTGAACTGAACTGAACTGATAATTGACAAATTTATAAATGATAAACCTTCTACGATAAGAACAAGGATACAGGAATAAGAGCACACACACATGTATATTTCAATTTTCTTGATGTATAGTTTACATATAAGACAATATCCCCATGTAAAATGTAAAGATCAATGAACTTTGATAATTATAAGCATTCATATACCCTCTATCCCAATCCAAAGCTATAATAATTCCACTACTTCAAAATTTGCTGTGACCCTTTGAAATCAAAATCCCATCCCTGACCACCAATCTGATTTCTATTTATTTGATCTCTATAGTTAACAGATTAGACTTGCCTGATTTTGAAGTTCATACAAATGGAATCCTTTATATGTACTCTTTTGTATCTGGTATATTTAGCACTACACAATGTTTTGTAGATTTAGCTATATAATTATCTGCCTCATTAGTTTCTTTTTACTATGGAATAGTATTCCATTGTATAAATATGGTACAGTTTGTTCATTCATTCACCTTTTGATGGAAATTTTCATTGTACCCAGTTTTTGAATTGTTGAAGGACACTGTCCCTTTCCCCACTGAATTACCAGGTCACCTGTGTATGAAGTCAATTGACTTCGTATGGGTGAATCTATTTCTGGACTCTCTTCTCTTTCATTGATCTATGTACCTTTCACTTATCTGTCTTTACTCACATATTCACATCATTTTATCTCTTACCTCATTTTTCTATAATGTATTCTCCTATCTATAGCATCTCTTCTAACCTGAACTGATTCCAAATGGAACTTTTTATCTTCTTTATTATAGCAGTGCATTTTGGTCTGTTTAATGTCATTTGCCTTAAATTCAACTTTGCTGTTAAAAGATAAACCATGTTGTTTGCATTTATTATCATACTTTTCTTATTTTATTGGCAGTAAAGTTAAACACATTAAAAAAAAGAAATCAATGAAATACTAAAAATAAGTGATAGTGATTCCAAAACCTTCTTCTTTGAGAGAGAACAAATATATGCCAAAAATTCAAATTACATGAAATA
>SJYQ01005023.1:111733-158746 GCA_006410935.1 Redunca redunca
TCCCTTGAAAGACATAAATTAATAACATTCACATAAGAAGAAATAGATAAAATGAATAGCCATATATCTATTAAAGAAATTGAATTTATAATTAAAGTCCTACTCAGAAGGAAAAATGCAGGTCTAGATGACCTTCTTGATGAATTCTACCAAGCATTTAAGGAACAAATTGTACCAACTTACACAAATTCTTCCAGGAAACTGAGAAGAAGAGAATACTTCCTAAATCAATAAGACCATCATTGCTCTGATAACAAGACCAGAGAAACTGCAAGAAAACAACTTATAGATAACCTCTAATGAACACAAATGAATACATTCTGGACAAACTTTATCAAATCAAACCTTCATACATTACTAGTGGGAATTTAAAATGTGGGAGCCACTTTGGAAAACAGTTTGTAGTTCTCCAAAATGTTAAACACAGAGTTACCACAAGACACAACAATTCTACTCCCAGGTATCTATCCAAAAGAAATAAAGCATGTGGCCACAGAAAAATGTGTACATAGATGTTTACAACATCATTAATCATAAAAACCAAAAATGGAAACCCAAATTCTCATTACTTGTCTAGATAAACAAATGTGGTACATGTACACAATAGACTATTTGGAAATAAAAAGTATATTACTGATACATACTACAAAACAGGTGAGCCTTAAAAAATATAAAAAGTGCAAGGAGTCAGACAAAAAAACCCCACAGATTATGTAATTTCATATATAAAAGGTTCAGAGTAGGCAAATCTATAAGACATAATTAGATTAGTGATGCTCTAACAGCGGATGGGAAGGTTCCCTAGCGGAGACTAATGGAACCAGGGTTTCCTTGGCGGATCGTGAGAAATGTTCTAAAATTAGATTATGATAATTGTTGGACAAATCTGTACTGTAATTAAAACCATCAAATTTTATACTTTAAATAAGGATACTCCAGTATCATTGCCTGGAAAATCCCATGGACAGAGGAGCTACAGTCCACAGGGTCACAAGAGTCAGACACGACAGCGATTAAACCACCACCACCACCACCAAGGCTATTGAGTAAATTAGAAGCTGAAACCCAACAATATATGAAAAGGATAATATACCATTGTTGTTGTTTAGTCACTTAAGTTGTGTCCAACTCTTTTGTAACCCCACGGACTATAGCCCACTGGGCTCCTCTGTCCATAGGATTTCCCAGGCAAGAATACTGGAGTGGGTTGCCATTTCCTTCTCCAGGGGATCTTCCAGATCCAGAGATCGAACCTGTGTCTCCTGCATTGGCAGGTGGATTCTTTACCACTGAGCCACCAGGGCAGCCCATTATACATCATTAGATATACAGAATATATATTTTATATATAAAAAACATAAGTGCAAATTATCCAAGGAATGCAAGACTTGTTAACAAAATAAACATATAAGCAAACTAAAAGGTAAAAGTCACACTATCATTCTAGCAAAAAAAGCACCTGACCAAATTCAATATCCATTCCTAATAAAACCTATCAGAAAACTAGGAATGAAAGGGAGCTTCCTCAACCTGATAAAGAACATCCACAAAAACCCTCAAACTAACATCACACCTAATGGGGAAAGATTGAACACTTGCTCTGTGAGATCAGTAACAAAGCAAGGTGTCTGATCTCCCCACTTCTATTTAACCTTTCACTCAAGTTTCTAGCCAGTTAAAT
The DNA here is from genome assembly GCA_006410935.1 of Redunca redunca. Taxonomy (NCBI): domain Eukaryota; kingdom Metazoa; phylum Chordata; class Mammalia; order Artiodactyla; family Bovidae; genus Redunca; species Redunca redunca. Next base: position 113,415 of record SJYQ01005023.1, read on the forward strand.
AAAGCAGTATTTTAAAATTTAAAACATGTAGAATAGAAAGAAAAAATTAAAATGCTTTTATTTGCAGGCAACATAAAGACTTTTGAAAGTCCCTTGGACTTCAAGATCAAACCAGTCAATCCTAAAGGAAATCAGTCCTGGATATTCATTGGAAGGACTGATGTTGAAGCTGAAGCTCCAATAGTTTGGCCACCTGATGCGAAGAACTGACTCGCTGGAAAAGACCCTGGTGCTGGGAAAGACTGAAGGTTGGAGGAGAAGGGGACGACAGAGGATGAGATGGCTGGATGGCATCACTGACGATGGATGTGAGTTTCAGCTGCCTCCAGGAGTTGGTAATAAACAGGGAAGTCTGGTGTGCTGCAGTCCATGGGGTCACAAAGAGTCAGACATGACTGAACAACTGAACTGAAGAAATTAAAACTGTTCTTTGCATGACAGTGTTGAGAGAATGATAAGAAAAACAACATAATGGCAGAAAGTATTTTCAAACCATGTATCTGATAAAGGAATTGTATCTAGACTGTATAAAGAAATACAGACAGCAAACAAGCCAATGACAGTGCAACAACATTAGTTATTATGTTCACAATGAGATACCATTAGATACCTCCTCAGTTCAGTTCAGTCGCTCAGTAGTATCTGACTCTTCGCGACCCCATGGACTGCAGCACACCAGGCTTCCCTGTCCATTACTAACTCCTGGAGTCCACCAAAACTCATGTCCACTGAGTCAGTGATGCCATCCAACCATCTCATCCTCTGTCGTCCCCTTCTCCTCCTGCCCTCAATCTTTCCCAGCATCAGGGTCTTTTCAAATGAGTCATCTCGTCACATCAGGTGGCCAAAGTTTGGAGTTTCAGCTTCAACATCAGTCCTTCCAATCAATACCCAGGACTGATCTCTTTAGGATGGACTGGTTGGATCTCCTTGCAGTCCAAGGGACTCTCAAAAGTCTTCTCCAACGCCACAGTTCAAAAGTATCAATTCTTCAGCACTCAGCTTTCTTTATAGTCCAACTCACATCCATACATGACTACTGGAAAAACCATAGCTTTGACTAGATGGACATTTGTTGGCAAAGTAATGTCTCTGCTTTTGAATATGCTTTCTAGTTTGGTCATAACTTTCCTTCCAAGGAGTAAATGTCTTTTAATTTCATGGCTGCAATCACCATCTGCAGTGATTTTGGAGCCCCAAAAAATAAAGTCAGCCACTGTTTCCACTGTTTTCCCCATCTATTTGCCATGAAGTGATGGGACTGGATGCCATGATCTTAGTTTTCTGAATGTTGAGCTTTAAGCCAACTTCTTTTTTAGATACCTCCTAGAGAGGAGAAAATTTAAACAACTGATAGTGTCAAGCACTGGTAAGAAGGTAAAGGAACTGGACCTCTCACACAGCTGCTGGAAATGTAAAATGGTACAGTCACTTTGGAAAACCATTTGGCTGTTTCTCAAAAAGTTAGTTTGCCTACCATATAATTTAGTTTTTACAGTCTGGATACTTACTCAAAAGGAATGAAAGCATATATTCATTCAAAGACCTATACAGAAATGCTCATAGAAATTTGTTTATAATAGCTAAAACCTGAAAACAACCCAAATGTCCATGAAAAGGTGACTGAATAAGGGGTGGTAGGTTGTTGTTGTTGTTCAGTCGCTAAGTCATGTCTTACTCTTTGTGACCCCATGGAATATAGCCCACCAGGCTCCTCTGTCCATGAAATTTTCCAGGCAAGAATACTGGAGTGGTTTGCCATTTCTTTCTCCAAGGGATCTTCCCAACCCAAGGACTGAACCCATGACTCCTGTTTTGCAGGAGGATTCTTTAATCTACACATGAAATAACATTCACCAACAGAAAGGAATGGATGACTGATACATGCTACAACATGGATGACTCTCAGAACAATTATGATGAATGAAATAAAACAGGAAAAAAGGAATTCACAGCGCATTGTTTTATTTACATAAAGTCTTAGGAAACGAAAGCTAATTTACAATGACAAAGGAGACCTCAGTTGCCTAAGGATGAGGCAGGGGGTAGGTGCGGGGAGTGAAATGAACTATTAAAGGGCACAGGAAATTACTGGAGGTAATGAAGTTGTTCATTATCTTGACTGTGAAGATGGCTTTGTGGGTACATGCATATGAGAAAACATCAAATTTTACACATTAAACATGTACAATTTTCCTGAATCAATAATACTTCAATAAATTTGTTTAATGATTTCTGTTTCCTGACTGGACCTTGATTGTTAGAATGAAACAAAAGGAGAGAGGCAAGGAAGAAACTCTAAAGAATGGAATTAAACAGCATAGGAAAGAAAAGGAGCTAATGGAATGAAATGGAAAGGTCCATCTCTTATTGAAACCTCCAAAAAAGGCCCTTCCAGATAAACCAGAAACTGATTTGGGGTCTTATTGTTTCATAATTATTTAAGGAGAGAATATCTTCAGGATGCTTTGGTATTTCATGACATAGGATTAGCGATTAGTTATGCTTTGACAAACTTTTACTTAAAATTTGTGTTCAAAACAGTTTTTCTGAAAAAAGAAAACTACATTCCCTAATTTCATCCTGTATATTTTATAAGTATAGCAATGTCTTTTTTTTTTTTCTTTCATTTTAAGTAATGAGTTGGCAGATAAAGAACCCTACAGTTCAAGGGAAAGTTTACTGTGTAGTTCATGGGGACAGGACCAGAAGGGCATAAAATCCATATTGGAAGATCTCTACAGCATTTCCCATTCCCCATAGGATGGGAGAAGCTATTATTTCAAGCTACTAAGGAATTTTATTCTTAGCTCCACTAAGGAATTTTACTATTAGCAACACAAAAAGCTACTCCTTCAGTAAATGTGTGCAATTCTAGGAAAATTCAGAGTAGCTCCTTATAACAGAGCCTGCTAAATGACCCTAATGTCTAGTCTCTACTTCTTCCTTTTAATATTTCATCCCTCCCCCCAAAAAATGTTGACCATGAAATATAGCCAACCAATGGCCTAACAGATTTTCCAGATTCCCATGCATCTAAATATAGCTACAGTAATCAACACAGTACAGCACTGGCACAGAATCAGATATATGGATCAATGGAACAGGACAGAAAGCCTAGAAATCAACCCATGCACCTATGGTTGATTAATCCACCACAAAGGAGGCAAGACTACACAGCGGAGAAAAGACCGTCTCTTCAGTCAACAGTGATAAGAAAACTGGACAGCTACGTGCAAAAGAATGAAATTATAACATTCACTAACACCATACACAAAAATAAACTCAAAATGGATTAAAGACCTAAATATAAGACCAGATACTATAAAACGTTTAAAGGAAAACATGGGTAGAATACTGCTTGACATAAACTGCAGCAATCTTTTTTGGATTCATCTCCTAAAGTAATGAAAATAAGCAAAGGAAACCATAAATAAAAGAAAAGACAACCCCAGAGAATGGGAGAAAATATCTGCAAAAGATGCAACCAACAAGTGATTAATCTCCAAAATTACAAACAGTATTTGCAGCTCAATATCAAAACAAACAAACCCAATTGAAAAATGGGCAGAACTAAGTAGACATTTCTCCAAAGAAGACACATAGATGGCCAAAAAGCACATGAAAAAATACTCAACATTTCTAATTATTAGAGAAATACAAATCAAAACTACATGAGATATCACATCACACTGGTCAGAATGGACAATAAATGCTGGAGAAGGTGTGGAGAAAAAGGAGCCCTCCTACACCATTACATTCACATAATAGGAATGTAAATTGGTACAGTTTACAGGAGAACAATATGGACAGTTCTTAAAAACCTGAAAGAGCTACCTAATGATCCAGCAATCCCACTTCTGTGCATGTATGTGGAGAAAACTATAAATCAAAAAGATCCAGTGTTCACTGCAGCACTATTTACAATAGCCAAAACATGGAAGCAACCTATATGTCCATTGACAGATGAATGGATGAAGATGTGGTGCATATATACAATGTAATATTATTCATCTCAAAAAAAGAATGAAATAATGTCATTTGCAGCAATATGGATGGACCTAGAAATTATCATAGTAAATGAAGTAAATCTGATAGAGAAAGACAAATACTGTGTGATATCATTTATATGTAGAATCCAAAATAAATAAATAACACAAATGAACTTATTTACAAAGCAGAGGCAGACTCACAGACTGCAAAAACAAACTTATGTTTACCAAAGGGAAAGAGGGGAGAAGAATTAGGAGTTTGGGAGTAACATATAAACACTACTACATATAAAACAAATAATCAACAAGAACCTCCTGTATAGCACAGGGAACTCTATGTGATAACCTATACAGTTAAAGATTCTGAAAAAGAATAGATGCATGCATATGTATAAATGAATCATTTTGCTATACACCTGAAACTAACACATCACTGAAAATCAACTATACTCCAAAATAAATTTTTTTAATTTAGTTAAAAATAAATAAATATGGCCAAGTAACTTAAGTTCTCGCCAATAGGATGTAAACGGGGGTAATGGGTGCAGTTTTACATCATTGCCTTTAAATGGGAATCATTTGCCTTCTACTTCTTTGTTTTCCTCTTCCTGAAGAGTAGAACATAAATGTGTCCATAAAATACAAGCATCAAAAATGCAGATGTGGACCACACCCTAGTCAACAGCAGGACAACATGATTAAAGTAACTGAATTCCTGACTGACCTTGTGAGTCAGAGTCATTTTCCTGTCTAGGATTACTCCCTCCCTCTGGAACACTAAGTGAGAGAGAAAATAAGTCTGTCTGTTACTCAGGCTTTTATAGATTGGGATTTCCTTGCTAGAGCAGTATAGTGTCTTCTCAGATAATCGGGGATCTTTGTTCTTCCCTACCTAAACTTGGTATATTTCTTGAAACAAAAGAGATGTGGGAAGAGTTATGAATAAGAGGCATAAAAATGTGATAATAATAAAGCTGAATGAAGGAAATTACTAACCAGAAGAAATGAAAGTAAAAATAGAAATTTAAGTATGACAGAGGCAAAGAACTCATTTGAAGAAGGAAAGAAGGGAGAAAAGAGAGTCTTCCTAGTACTAAACCTCTTATTTTGATTCAAGAGGAATTTGAAAAATTCCTAGCCAAGACCATTTCACTTTCCTGCCATAATTTAAAGTTAATAGTGTATTTTTAGCAATGTTGGGTTATCTAATCACACAGGCAAATGCATCAATGAAATAAAGTAGTATCTCTTCCCATTAAGCAAAAGCCCTTTATTATGCAAATGTACAAATAACTTGGAATTCTCCATCTTCTAATAAACTGGATTTTCATCTAATCTTTCAACTATACAGCAATAATTAAGAGTTAGATAGGTATTCCGGAGAAGGCAATGGCACCCCACTCCAGTACTTTTGCCTGGAAAATCCCATGGATGGAGGAGCCTGGTAGGCTGCGGTCCATGGTGTCGCAAAGAGTTGGACACGATTAAGCAACTTCCCTTTCACTTTTCACTTTCATGCATTGGAGAAGGAAATGGCAACCCACTCCAGTGTTCTTGCCTGGAGAATCCCAGGGACGGGGAGCCTGGTGGGTTGCTATCTATGGGGTCACACAGAGTTGGACACAACTGAAGCGACTTAGCAGCAGCAGCAGCAGCAGTCTTCATAACAGTTCAAGAAATGTGCTGTTTTATGACTCTTTGGTCTTTGTAAAATGAAAATAATCACTCTTAGAATGAAATATTGCCATTTAAAACTTAAATGTGTGTCATAAGGACATCAAGTCTAACAGGTAACTGTGGCATTTCACTGGTTCTGCCCTCCCACTGAAATGCAATCCTGAATTCCCACAGTTCCTTCTCAAGAAAACCTTACTGACATCACTCCATCATCTATATTACCTATTTCTAGCAATAATCCCCTATCAGTTAACTATGGTTACAATAGTGGTGTATAACAATCTCTGCATCATACAATAATAAGGTTGTATTTATCTCATGAATGTCGGTAAATTGATTCACACTGGGCTCAGCTGGGCAATGTTATTCTTCTCACCTGTGCTCATTTACACATCTGAAGGTTGTCAGAGGGCCAGCAGATTTTAGACTGGGATCAACTCTAGCAAATTGTCTCTGCTTCATTTGTCTATCATCTTGCTCCTGGTAATAGAAGCAAGCTCAATCATGCAGGACTTTTTAAAGTCTGTGGTCACATCATGCCTGTTAACATTCCGTTGGCAAAATCCTATGTCTGAACCCCAAATAAAAGAGTAGGGATATAGACTCTGCCTCTTTAGTGGAATAAAGTGAAAAGTCATATAACAATGCACGTGTATATACGGAGAAGGGAAGAATACTGGAGTGGCAACCCATTCCAGTATTTTTGCCTGGAGAATTTCATGGACAGAGGAGCCTGGTGGGCTACAGTCCATAGCAGAGTCAGACACAGCTGAGCAACTAACATTTACTTACACTTACTTATTGATTTCTTATAAAAGCATATACAGGAGGGTTTCTTTTTCTCCACACCCTCTCCGGCATTTGTTATTTGTAGACGTCTTAATGATGGCCATTCTGACTGGTGTGAGACGTACCTCATTGTATTTTGATATGCATTTCTCTAATAATTAGCAATATTCAGCATATTTTCAATGTTCCTGTTGGCCATCCAGATATCTTCTTTGGAGAACTGTCTATTTAGGTTTTCCGCACACTTTAATTGTTGGGTTTTTTTTTAAATTAAGCTGTATGAGCTGGTTTTATATTTTGGAAATTAATCCCTTGTCATTTGCAAATATTTTCTCCCATTCCATAGGTTCATTTTATTTACAGCTTCCTTTGTTATGCCAAAGTTTTTCATTTTTATTAGGTCTCATTTGTTTACTTTTGTTTTTATTTCCAATTTTCTAAGAGACACATCCAAAAAACATTTTTGGCTGCAATTTATGTCAAAGAGTTTTCTGCCTATGTTTTCTTTTAGAGTTTTGTAGTATCCAGTCTTACATTTAGGTCTTTAAGCCATTCTGAGTTTATTTTTGTATATGCTATTAGAGAATGTTATAATTTCATTCTTTTGCAAGTAGCTGTCCAGTTTTACCAGCATCATTTATTGAAAAAGCTGTCTTTTCTTCACTGTATGTTCTTGCCTCCTTTTTAGTAGGTTAACTGACTATAAGTGGATGGGTTTATTTCTGGGATTTTTATCCTGTTCCACTGACCTTCTGCCTGTTTTTATGCCAGTATGATACTATTTTGATGACTGTAGCTTTGTAGTATAGCCTATAATTAGGGAACCTGTTTACTCCAGCTGGAGAATCTTCTTTCTCAAGATCGCTTAGGCTATTTAGGGCTTTTTGTTGCTTCCATACAAATTTCAAATTTATTTTCTCTAGTTCTGTAAAGTACAATTGCCTGGAAAGTCCCATGGACAGAGGAGCCTGGTGGGCTGCAGTCCATGGGGTCACTAAGAGTTGGACATGACTGAGCAACTTCACTTTCACTTTTCACTTTCATGTATTGGAGAAGGAAATGGCAACCCACTCCAGTACTCTTGCCTGGAGAATCCCAGGGATGGGAGAGCCTGGTGGGCTGCCATCTATGGGGTTGCACAGAGTCGGACACGACTGAAGCGACTTGGCGGCAGCAGCAGTTCTGTAAAAACTGCCAATGATAATTTGATAGAGATTGCACTGAATCTGTATATTGCCTTGGAAAGTATGGTCATTTTGACAATATTGATTCTTCTAATCCAAGAACACTATTTATCCATCTGTATCATATTCAATTTCTTTCATTAGTATTTTATAGTTTTTGGAATACAGGTCTTTTGTCTTCTCAGGTAGGTTTATTCCTAGATATTTTACTTTTTGATGCACGGGCAAATAGAATGTTTCTTGATTTCTATTTCTGATATTTCATTGGAAGGAAATGTTGGTGGGAATGCACTGTTGGTGGGAATGTAAATTGGAACAACCACTATGGAAAACCGTATCAGTTCAGTTCAGTTCAGTCACTCAGTCGTGTCCAACTCTTTGAGACCCCATGAATCGCAGCACGCCAGGCCTCCCTGTCCATCACCAACTCCCAGAGTTTACCCAAACTCATGTCCATCGAGTCAGTGATGCCATCCAGCCATCTCATCCTCTGTCGTCCCCCCTCCTCAGGCCCACAATCCCTCCCAGCATCAGGGTCTTTTCCAATGAGTCAACTCTTCTCAAGAGGTGGCCAAAGTATTACAGTTTCAGCTTCAGCATCAGTCCTTCCAATGAACATCCAGGACTGAACTCTTTAGGGTGGAATGGTTGGATCTCCTTGTAGTCCAAGGGATTCTCAAAAGTCTTCTCCAACACCACAGTTCAAAAGCATCAGTTCTTTGGTACTCAGCTTTCTTCACAGTCCAACTCTCACATCCATACATGACTACTAGAAAAACCATAGACTTGACTAGACGGACCTTTGTTGGCAAAGTAATGTGTCTCCTTTTTAATACACTATCTAGGTGGTCATAACTTTCCTTCCAAGGAGTAAGTGTCTCTTACTTTCATGGCTGCAACCACCATCTGCAGTGATTTTGGAGCCCAAAAAGGTAAAGTCTGACATTGTTTCCACTGTTTCCCCATCTATTTCCCATGAAGTGATGTCACCAGATGCCATGATCTTTGTTTTCTGAATGTTGAGCTTTAAGCCAACTTTTTCACTCTCCTCTTTCACTTTCATCAAGAAGCTTTTTAGTTTCTCTTCACATTCTGCCATAAGGGTGGTGTCATCTGCATATCTGAGGTTATTGATATTTCTTCCAGCAATCTTGATTCCAGCTTATGCTTCTTCCAGCCTAGCGCTTCTCATGATGTACTCTGCATCTAAGTTAAATAAGCAGGGTGACAAGATACAGCCTTAACATACTCCTTTTCCTATTTGGAACCAGTCTGTTGTTCCATGTTCAGTTCTAACTGTTGCTTCCTGACCTGCATATAGGTTTCTCAAGAGGCTGGTCAGGTGGTCTGGTATTCCCATCTCTTGAAGAATTTTCCACAGTTTATTGTGATCCACACAGTCAAAGGCTTTGGCATAGTCAAGAAAGCAGAAATAGATGTTTTTTTGGAACTCTCTTGCTTTTTCCATGATCCAGCGGATGTTGGCAATTTGATCTCTGGTTCCTCTGCCTTTTCTAAAACCAGCTTGAACATCTGGAAGTTCATGGTTCACTTATTGCTGAAGCCTGGCTTGGAGAATTCTGAGCATTACTTTACTAGCATGGGAGATGAGTGCAATTGTGCGGTAGTGTGAGCATTCTTTGGCATTGCCTTTCTTTGGGATTGGAATGAAAACTGACCTTTTCCAGTCCTGTGGGCACTGCTGAGTTTTCCAAATTTGCTGGCATATTGCATGCAGCACTTTCATAGCATCATCTTCCCGGATTTGAAATAACTCAACTGGAATTCCATCATCTCCACTAGCTTTGTTCATAGTAATGCTTTGTAAGTCCCACTTGACTTCACATTCCAGGATGTCTGGCTCTAGGTGAGTGATCACACCATCGTGATTATCTGGGTCATGAAGATATTTTTGTACAGTTCTTCTGTGTATTCTTGCCACCTCTTCTTAGTATCTTCTGCTTCTGTTAGGTCCATACCATATCTGTCCTTTATCAAGCCCATCTTTGCATGAAATGTTCCCTTGGTATGTCTAATTTTCTTGAAGAGATCTCTAGTCTTTCCCATTCTGTTGTTTTCCTCTATTTCTTTGCATTGATCACTGAGGAAGGCTTTCTTATCTCTCCTTGCTATTCTTTGGAACTCTGCATTCAGATGCTTATATCTTTCCTTTTCTCCTTTGCTTTTCACTTTTCTTTTCACAGCTATTTGTAAGGCCTCCCCAGACAGCCATTTTGCTTTTTTGCATTTCTTTTTCTTGGGAATGGTCTTGATCTCTGTCTCCTGTACAATGTCACAAACCTCTGTCCATAGCTCATCAGGCACTCTGTCTATCAGCTCTAGTCCCTGAAATCTATTTCTCACTTCCACTGTATAATCATAAGGGATTTGATTTAGGTCATACCTGAATGGTCTAGTGGTTTTCCCTACTTTCTTCAATTTAAGTCTGAATTTGTCAATAAGGAGTTCATGATCTGAGCCACAGTCAACTCCTGGTCTTGTTTTTGCTGACTGTATAGCGCTTCTCCATCTTTGGCTGCAAAGAATATAATCAATCTGATTTCAGTGTTGACCGTCTGGTGATGTCCATGTGTAGAGTCTTCTCTTGTGTTGTTGGAAAAGGGTGTTTGCTATAATTGTATAGTGGTTCCATGAAAATGTATGATGATCTTGCAATCTCACTCCAGGGCATATACTCAAAGAAAACTATAATTCAAAAAGATACATGTACCCCAATATTCACCACAGCACTATTTACAATTGCCAAGATGTGGAAGCAACCAAAATCTCCATCAATAGATGAATGGATAAAGAAGTGGTGCATATATGCAATGGAATATTACTCAATCATAAAAAAGGATGAAATAATGCCATTTGTAGCAACATGGATGGACTTAGAGATTATCATATTAACTGAAGTAAGTCAGAGAAAGACAAATCTATATATCGCTTATATTTGGAATCATTAAGAATGAAGGAAATGAACTTATTTATAAAACAAAAACAGATTCATAGACATAAGAAACAAACTTACAGTTATCCAAATGAATGGGAGGAGTAGACAGAGAAATAAATTAGGAATTTGGGAATAACACATACACACTACTATATACAAAATAGATAAACAAGGCCCGATTGCATAGTACAGGGAACTATATTCAATATCTTGTAATAACCTTTAATGGAAAATAGTCTGAAAATTAAAATTAATCTTAAAAAAATCTTTTTTCAAGAATGTTACGAACTATTTTTCCAGTAGTCATATATGGATGTGAAAGTTGGACTATAAAGAAAGTTGAGTGCTGAAATACTAAAGCTTTGAACTGTGGTAGTGGAGAAGACTCGAGAGTCCCTTGGACTGCAAGGAGATCAAACCAGGCAATGCTAAAAAAAATCAGTCCTGAATATTCATTGAAAGGACTGATGCTGAAGTGAAACTCCAATCCTTTGGCCACTTGATGTGAAGAGCTGACTCACTTGAAAAGACCCTGATGCTAGGAAAGATTGAAGGTGAGAGTAGAAAGGGACAACAGAGGATGAGATGGTTGGATGGCATCACCAACTCAATAGAGATGAGTTTGGGTAAACTCCAGGAGTTGGTGATGGACAGGGAGGCCTGACGTGCTGCAGGCCATGGGGTCGCAAATAGTTGGACATGACTGAGTGACTGAACTGAACGGATGGAATTTATCACATTAATTATTATAGGGAGATAATTCGAGCCTCAGTTCAAATCTACAGCCACTGAAATCATACTACATGATTGAGTATTATTACCCTAGCGTTGAGAATATATGTATAACTGAATAACTTTGCTGTATAAGTTTGCTGCATATGTTTGCTGTATATCTGAAACTGATACAATATTGCACATTAACTAGGCTTCAACTAAAAAATAGCTTAAAAATGTTATGTAGATGGGTATGGCAAGGTATAGGGGAAGTGGTACAGAGCCTCCATCCCCTTTCCCAGTGTACCATCCTCCCAGCGCCAATCCAAAAGCTCTCTGAACCCCATATTTCAGGGATTTTTATAGAAATGTCATTATATAGTCATGATTAATGAAATCATTCGTCATTCTGTGATTAAATCCACTTCCAACCTCTTTGCCCTCCCCGAAGTCAAGAAATGGAGCTGAAAGTTTCAACTCTAATCACAAGGTTGGTTCCCCTAGCAACCAGTTTCTATCCTTAAGGGCTTTCCAAAAATCACCTCATTAATATAAATTCAGGTGTGGCCAAAATGGGCTTGTGATGACTAACTCTTATAGGAATTTCTAAGAGTTTTAAAACTTCATTGCTAGGAACCAAGAGGAAAACCAAATGATATGGGCTTCCCAGGTGACACTAGTGGTAAAGAACCTGGCTGCCAATGCAGGAGACATAAGAGACATGGGTTCAGTCCCTAGGGTGGTCAGATCTCCTGGAGGAGGGCATGGCAACCCACTCCAGTATGCCTGCCTAGAGAATCCCATGGACAGAGAAGCCCGGTGGTGAGTCCATAGGGTCACAAAGGGTTGGACATGACTGAAATGATTTAGTCATGTCATCCAGTACACATGTGGCTGAAATGTGCTTATTATGACCACTAAAAGATTCTTTATTGCTCTTATGGGAATTTTCAAGAGTGTTAAAAGCTCTGTGCCAGCAATCAAGAGAAAAATCAAATGTATATCATTATAAATCACAAGTATACACACAAATCCTCATCCATACAAACACACTCCTATTCTGTTGTCTCCTGCTTACCTGTTGCCTCTTCTTAGGATGTTTTTCCTAAAAATCTCTTGACTTATATATAGTTGCAGCTACATTAATGTAGTAAAAAAAAAAAAAAAGGCAGAGACTAGGAGTCAGCCAACATATTCATATTCTGGATAAGTCACTAATAAACAACGTAACCAATGAGAGCTCTGGAAATAATCTCTTCAAGTTTCTTTCCAACTCTTAATTCTCAGTTCTGTGTTTAGACTGCATTCCCATCATGCCCTTCCAAGTTCTCACAGCCATCAGATATCTTCATTTCTTCAGCAAACATCAACTGGGTGCCTTTTGTATGTTAGGACCTACTCCAGGAACTAAGAATTCAGAGAAATATTAAGCCAATCTTCATCTTTAAGGATCACAATCTAGTAGATAAAACAGACAGCTAAAGCAACAATGCCAATAACTATTTGTAGTATAAGTACCTAACAATTAGCTCTTTTGATTGTAATCTAAGTGTCAGACATTAAGCTTTTGATTGCCAAGGCATCCATTTCAAAGACATTCATCTCTAAAAAACACATTGCCAACTACACAACTAAATAAAAAGCCAGGCCACCCCATGCATGAAGTTCCCCTTTTGGAAACCTTGGGTGACTTAGATAACTGACCATTGGAGTAACCCTGCTTTTCCCTTCCTGCATTTTAACTCTTCTGTATTAAATTCACCAATTAACAATGAATCTGCAAAACTATAGGCACTCCACACTTGACCCCTCTACTCTCTCCCTCTCTCTTTCCCTTTCTCTCTTTCTCTAGCTGTGATCTCCCTGTGTGATCTTGGGCATGCCCTGTACCCTCCTGGTCCTGTGAGTAATAATTTTTTTTTTAAGTCCCTGATGGTTATTGCTAAGGTGCATCTTGCAATCATAGTAAGAATCAGAGGGTCTAATCCAGCTACAACATTGCCTCTGGTCTGGGAAATGTATGTGAGGGCCCAGAGAATGCCTCAGGCATTCCTAACTGACAACATCACCATCAATAGGCTAAGACTGACACAAAACACAAGAACTATGATAAAGTTCTGACAGACAGCTAAGTAAGCCTGAAGGAAGGACACATAAATCAAATCATCTCCTTGCTGCTAGGATACTACATACTGCTAGGTCAAAGATGCTAGGTGATTTGTACAACTGATGTAAAAATTTCAAGGAAGCTACCTTAGCTATCTCCGGGATTAGACTGACCCAATTTCTATCCCAAAGATAAAAAGGGTTGTGTTACTGTTGTTCAGTCACTCAGCCACGTCCAACTCTTTGCGAACCCATGGACTGCAGCACACCGGGCTTCTCTGTCTGGCACCATCTCCTGGAATTCACTCAAACTCATGTCCATTGATTTGGTGATGTCATCCAACCATCTCAACCTCTGTTACCCCCTTCTCCTCCAGCACTCAATCTTCCCCAGCATCAGGGTTCTTCACATCAAGTGGCCAAAGTATTGGACCTTCAGCATCGGTCCTTCTAATGAATATTCAGGGTTGATTTCCTTTAGAGTTGACCAGTTTGGTGTCCTTGCTGTCCAAGGGACTTGCAAGAGTCTTCTCCAATTGTGAGCACATTTTAATTAGGAAAGGTAGAATCTGAGCATTTCTGCTAATATTTCACTGGTGAGAACTTGGTCATATGGCCATGCTATCTACAAAAGAGGGTAGGAAATGAGTTATCTAGCTAGTTATCTATGTGTCTAGATAAGTGTGGGAACCTGGAGTCCAATGCCAAAAAGTAGAATAAATGGAGAATTAAATACTGAGTACAACTGGGAAGTTTCTGTCACAAAAAAACTACTCTTAATTTCCCTGGAATCCAGATTTCATGTGGCTCACAACTTATCACTCAATAAAGCTTAGCAGTTCCCTGCTGTTATGGTCATTTTCCAGTCAACAAGAAATGGGAAAAGTGGGATGGCATATGCCTTGCTTTTAAGAGCATGCCCTGGAAGTTGCATCTAACACCTTCTCTTATATCACTGAACCTGAACTTAGCTGCAAGAGAGGCCAGGAAATGGACTCCATTAATTGGCTGAGCATGGGCCCAATGGTAAAACTTCTATCGCCAAGGAAGAAAAGGAACAGATATTGGAAGACAATTGAATTTCTGTCAAGAAACCAACAGTAATATAAGCCATAACTGGATGTCTGGGGGGAAAAAATCTGGTGGGTAAAATGTTTTAGCAGTGAAGTCTGTTTTCACTCAAGAATCAAAAAGCAAATGATTAAGCTTCTCATATGAGAAGTGTGTGTCTGATTAAATGTGTACTGCTGCTGCTAAGTCACTTCAGTCGTGTCCGACTCTATGCGACCCCATAGACGGCAGCCCACCAGGCTCCCCCATCCCTGGGATTCTCCAGGCAAGAACACTGGAGTGGGTTGCCATTTCCTTCTCCAATGCATGAAAGTGAAGTCGCTCAGTCGTGCCCAACTCTTAGTACATGTAGGCACAAAAACTGTAATAAAGTCATGTTCACAAGCTATTCCACTCCCTCTTCAGGTGAAGTTCAGTTCAGTTCAGTCGTTCAGTCATGTCCAACTCTTTGCAACCCCATAAACCACAGAACGCCAGGCCTCCCGTCCATCACCAACTCCCAGAGTCCACCCAAACTCATGTCCATTGAGTCGGTGCTGCCATCCAACCATCTCATCCTCTGTCGTCCCCATTTCCTCCTGCCTTCAATCTTTCCTAGCCGCAGGATCTTTTCAAATGAGTCAGTCTTCGCATCAGGTAGCCAAAGTATTAGAGTTTCAGCTTCACCATCAGTCCTTCCAATGAACACCCAGGGCTGATCTCCTTTAGAATGGACTGGTTGGATCTCCTTGCAGTCCAAGGGACTCTCAAGAGTCTTCTCCAACACCACAGTTCAAAAGCATCAATTCTTCAGCACTCAGCCTTCTTACGGTCCAACTCTCACATCCATACATGACCACTGGAAAAACCATAGCCTTGACTAGATGGACCTTTGTTGACAAAGTAATGTCTCTGCTTTTTGAGATGCTGTCTAGGTTGGTCATAACTTTCCTCCAAAGGAGTAAGCATCTTTTAATTTCATGGCTACAATCACCATCTGCAGTGATTTTGGAGCCCCCAAAAATAAAATCAGCTGCTACTTCCACTGTTTCCCCATCTATTTGCAATGAAGTGATGGGACCGGTTGCCATGACCTTAGTTTTCTGAATGTTGAGCTTTAAGCCAACTTTTTCACTCTCCTCTTTCACTTTCATCAAAAGGCTCTTTAGTTCTTCTTCACTTTATGCCATAAGGGTGGTGTCATCTGCATATCTGAGGTTATTGATATTTCTCCCGGCCATCTTGATTGGGTCTAGGTGCAAGAGTTCCCTGAAACTGCCTCCCTAGACTGCCTCCTCAATTCTTTTAGAAAGATTCTCTTCTGCTAAAAGGAAATCTAAGGTGATTTTCCTAATAAAATGGGACTTAGAAGAGGAGGACACATAATAAAGCTAATAAGCCTGGACTTGATTAATAGGAAGAAATATTTAGAGAATTGAAGAATGAGTTGAGTGAGCCTAGGGAGATGAGAGAAGAGCAGGGAAGAGAAAGGAGATTCTAATAAATTCTAAAAAACAGTATTAGTAGTTTTTCTATTAACAGATGACTAACTAATAGCCTTAGAGACTTAAAAACAACACAAATTTATTATCACACAGTTCCCTTGGATCAAAACTCTAGACACACCTTATCTGGACCTTCTGTCCAGCATCTCACAAAGTTACAGTCAATACACTGACTGTGCTGCAGTACTCATTTGGAGCATCGTTCTCTCCCAAGCACATTTACTCATTCCATACTTCCTGAATTCAGTTCCTTGTGGTTGTAGGACTGAAAAAGTGCATATTTTCTTGCTAGCTGTTGGTAACTAGGGACCATGCTCAGTGTCCAGAAGTTACCCACAGTTCTTACCTTATGTCTTATATTCAGGTCACAATATAGTCATGTTTGCTTTCTTCCAGGCCACCACTTCTTCTTCTAATCTTCATAAGATTAGGTCATTCCCATCCAGGATAATCCTTTTTGATTAACTTAAAGTCAACTGATCAGTAACCTAATATTCCCTGGACTCATCTATACTCAAGTGTATCCCAGGTAATAAGCCAAGCAAGGTACCTTCCAGGCTCCCTTCCCAGGATGCCTGCCATGCTAATGGGACACACATATGTCACAAACCATAAGATACAGAGCAAAGCAAAGGAGGGAACTTATAATCTGAGTTGATTGTCGATTTTAGAGAAAAAGAAAGAGAGGCCACATCATACTAAATTAGAGATTGCTAAGCAGGAAACTCAAGTAATACAGAAGGTTAGGAGTTTAAAACACATTTTAACCACCAGAAAGAAATTGAGTCACTGAAAGTTGCCATCATCTCCTTTCTCAGAGCAATAACTTTTATTCCATCAGAATGGCATCTTTAACAAACATTTTTTTTAACATATTGTTTCACTGGTTTACCGTGTGTCACTAGCTTAATATTCACGGCTCAGTGGTAAAGAATCCACCTGAAATGCAGGAGACTTGAGTTCAATCCTTGGGTTGGTAGAATTCCCTGGAGAAGGAAATGGCAACCCACTCCAGTATCCTTGCCTGGGAAATCTCATGGACAGAGGAGTCTAGGGAAGCTACAGTCCATGGGGTCTCAAGAGTCAGACATGACTTAGCAATTAAACCACCACCACCACCACACCTCAAGAACTTCTCTAGAGGATAATATATAAAAGCAGCAGGTTGCCTATGAAATCCTAGAATTGTTCATCTAAATACCCATATATTCTTTATCTGACTCTGAACTATATTAGTTCTGAAAATTTGGTGTGATGCCATATTCAAATTTTGTCACTAGAAATTAATAACATCATATGTTATTAATATTAATAACAATACAATAAAACATAACAAAGAGTCCCCATAAGAAAAACTATGCTTACAGAAGATGCCATTCTTCCACAAACTAAAAGATATCTATGGTGATTTGTCCTTGGGGAAAAGACTGACATTTGGATGATTGAATCTGGTATTAAAATAAGAAGTTATTAAAAACTGGATACATATCCCTCCACTTAGACGCTCTGGGACTCTGGAAAATCACTTAACTTTTTACAGATTCCATTCTCTTGCCTATGGAATGAAGAAAATAATAGAATCAACCAAGTAGAGCTGCTGTGAAGGTTAAATGAACAATGTATATAATGTATGTAGTTAGCTATGTACAAAATAGCTCAACAAGTGTTAGCTATTTTTATTTAATGTATAGGCACTAAGCATTCATGTCTTTCTGTATGTTTTAGCAACTAGACTCTTGAGAAAGACTCAGATACAAAATTAGGAAAAAGTCCACCCAAGTTCCTTCCTAAATAACAATAATATTTCTAGCTGCTGAAGGAAAATATTGCATATAATCCTGCTCAAGTCTTTTATTAGATTCTTGCTTGACTATTAGGGCCACTTCTGAATTTGGTATTTAGAATACTGACTAAATTTATTCTTTACAGAACTCAGCAACATTCCATTCTCCATGGCTACATGTCTTTTAGCATCCATTATCTATAATTTTCTTTTTCAGTCTTCCTAGAAGTGTTCTTATTGGCAATTGTTACTAGCTGGACCTTCTTTTCTCTATAATTACTTCTTTAGCAAAATATTCTTATTTTGCTCACAAATTATTCTCCCTATGTGCGGTCAGAGTTCTTTCAACTATTGACACTCTTCTTGCCCTAACCCAGGCCAGCCACCCAGTATGCCCTCTTGTTAATTATTTCGTTAGGCTCTCTATTTCAAGGAAATCTTTCTTTCCTGCACTATATATGGAGTTAGAGCATGAGTGTTAGATAAACAAGGCGTAATGAAAACACTTAAGTGAATTAATGTCATAAATTTAAGGTAAACACATTTTTAGGGATTATTCCAGGTGCAGACCAGAAACAGAATTTTGATGTCTTTATTAATCTCCTGCATTATGCCAAGCACCCAAATAAGTGCTGAGAGCCCAACTGTAACCAAGACAAATGAGGTCTCTGCCCCCACAGAGCTTGGAGTACAGGGGTAAGCAGAAAAGACAAATGCCAAATAATTATAGTATAATAATGGATGAAGGCAGGAGTGAGGTAAGTACTAGGAGTTATCGAAGTGAGACAGAGAAAATCATCTATACAAAAAATAATCATGACTTCTCCAAAAATTCATATTGAAGCCCTAATCCCCAAAGGGATGTGTTTGGAGGTGGAGAACTGGGAGGTAATCTGGTTTACATGAGTTTATGAGAGTGGGCCCCCCAAGTTCAGATCAGTGTCTGTACAGAAGAGGAAGAGACCAGAGCTCACTTTCTCTTCAGCCTGATGAGATTACAGTGAGAAGGTGACTGTCTACAGGACAGGAAGAGGGCCCTCACCAAGCCAAACCTGCCAGTACCTTGATCTTGAACTTCTCAGCCTTCAGGTCTATTGTTTTTAAATTCACTTTTAAATAGAATAAATTTTATTATACTTTATAAAACATCAGCCTGTGATGGATTGTTAATAGAAGTACCAGCTCTTCACTACAGATGACTTAAGAAACCACGTGCAGCAGACTACATTTTCCATTATCTTCTCGTGTCGAGGCAGAGTCTTGGGACAAAGCACCCACACCCCCACCCCCTCAGTGGTGTGTGGGAAGGGATGTTAAGGGATGTGCACCACCTCTGCACCAACATCAGAATGAGGTGTTGTGCCTTCTCCACTCTCTTCTTCCTTTCATCACCTTCACACAGATGATGCCAAAGTCTGAAGGGCAGTAGAGCTATAACAAGGGGCTAATTCCTTAGTCATCATATGAAAGCTGCTCATTGACCAAAACCACCTATATTATGTGAGTATTATGGGTTGAATGATACTAAAGTCATAACTCCCAATATCTTAGAATATGGCCTTATTTGGAAACAGAGTCTTTAGAGAAGTAAACAATTTTAAATGAGGTCATCAGAGTGAGCCCTAATTCAATATGATGGTGTCCTTAAAAAAGGAAGAAATGGTCACAGAGACACACACACAGAGGACAGACACTGTGAAGACACCCAGGAAGCAAACAGCCACGTATCTACAAGTCAAGGAATACAAAGGATTACTAGCAAATACCAGAGGCTAGAAAAGACAAAGAAAGAATTCTCCCTGAGATTCTTCAGAAAGAATATCTGACATCTTGATTTCAGATTTCTAGGCTCCAAGCCTGTGAGACAATAATTTTCTGTTGTTTTAAGCAATCCTGCTTTTGATACTTTATTACACCAGCCCTAGGAAGTTAATATAATGAATAAGAAAACTGTTTAAAACCACTGAAATTAGGAAGTTAAATTAGTAAGCATCACCCTAACTAATGTGGAGGCTTCCCTGGTGGTTCAGTAGTCAAGAATCTGCCTGCAATGCAAGAGATGCGGGTTTGATCCTTGGGTTGGAAAAATCCCCTGAAGAAGCAAATGGCAACCCACTCCAGTATTCTTGCCTGTAAAATCCCATGGATGGAGGAGCCTGGTGGGCTGTAGCCAGCCCATGGCCTCTGCAAGAGAGTCAGACACTACTTAGTGACTAACCAACAACTAACGCAGAGAATGTATTTTAAGCAAGTGCAATGTAGACTATGTTGTCAAAGACCTCTGCAGTAAGGCATTTAACAGAGATCTGAGAAATGAGTAGGAATCATCTAACAAAAGGAGAGAGAAGGTGTTGGGACAGGGCAAAGAGTTGATCACAGCAATAAAGCAGAAGGAATAATATCTAAGACAGTCCTGAGAGAGAAGAGAATATGGTGGGTCCAGAAACTAAAAAAAAAAAAAAATTCCAGTGTATCTGGAGCATGGAGAGCAGAATGATAGAGTTGAGCAGGTAGGCAGGTTGGTAGACAGGGATCAGAGCCTCTAGTTGAGAACTTGAGCCAGACGGGTGTTTGTTATTAGCTTTAAGGAGGACAATAGGGTTCACAGACATTCATGATAAAGGGGAACTGTTTATTGTTTTTGATCTAGTCAAAAAGTAACTTCACACATAGAAAAAGTCAGGATTGATTAACAGCTTCCTGTCCCTGCTACCCACTGCCCAAGTCTAAAGGAACCTGGAGGAAAGAAAAGAGATGCTGCCGAAAACACAGCCACACAAAAGCAGCCTTGAGCAGCCAATGCTTTGAAAGAATATTGAAGAAAAGCAATTAGAAAAAAAACAACTGTGGTTAGATGATGTCTTAGTTTGTTCAGGTTGCTATAACAAAATACTACAGACTGACTTACAAGCAAAAGAAATTCATTTCTCAGTTCTGGAGGTTGGAAGTCCAAGACCAAGATGGTCAGATTCTTGCGAGAACTTTCTTCATAGTTTGCAGACTTCTCACTGCATCCTCACACCATGGAAAGAGGGTAAGAGAGCACTTTGGAGTCCCTTTTATATGGAAACTATCCCATTCAGGAAGGCTCTCCCCTCATGCTCTAAGATCAACTCCAAAGGCCCCATTCCTAGTACAATTACCTTGGAGGTTAGAATTTCAATTCACAGATTTTGGGGTAATAGAAACATTCAGACCATAGCAGAATTTAAGCACCAAACAATTATAGAAACAGAAAAGGAGAAGTCCCAGAGTCTGGTCGTAAAATTCCATCTAATTCAGAAAAGAACCAGAGAAGCCAATGGCATAAGACCTGGAGTCCCAAGGCCCAAGAATCAGAGCTCTGTTGTCTAAGGGTAAGAAATATGGACTTCCCAGCTCAAAGAGAGAGAGACCTCACCCTTCCTCACTTTTGTATTCCACTCAGGCCACCAACAGATTGGATGGTGCCCACCCACATTTGTGTGGGTGGCCTGTCTTCTGAATCAAATGCTGATCTCTTCTGGAAACAACCTACTGAAACACTCAGAAATGATGTTTTACCAGCTATCTGGGAATCCTTTAGCCAGTCAAGCTGACACATAACATTACCCATCACACCCAATGAAGCATGGATGACTTTTCCATGACTAACTCGGATGTGGATCAATGGCGACTAAAGGAAGGGAGAATCCCAGTCTTTCCCTTGGCAATGTAAAGCTAAGGGCAGCACTAGCTTTAGGGAGAAGAGTCAGGAGGTTCTACCTAATTATTATTTACAATGCATTTAAAATGTAATGTGGTTTGTTCCTACATGTTTAGTAAAAAAAAAAAAAAAAAACTGTACGTAGTTCTCATTTGCTAGTTGGGAATTCATTAGCAACCCCTTATATAACTTTATATAAAGTTTCTAGTGAAAGAATTTCCTCAGTGTTAATTAAAACAATAATAGTAATAACAATATCCAGATGATGTTGACTCCATTAACAATTGCATTCAAAATGTTCAAATCCAGTGTGGGTAAAACAGATATACAATTCTTCCTAATCCACTTATTAAAATGGTATAAAATGCTCCAAAATATACATTCATGTCTGGATATGCTACATGCTACAACGGAATAGTTCTATTGTAATGTTAGCCCTTAGCACACAGTCCACTTTGCACTACTTTATGACTTCATTTGCATGTCTGGTTTTTTTTCCCTCTCCCAATGAGTTAAGTTTTCAAAATATCCCAAAGGCCAAGTCTCATGTAAAGGAATCAGTCATTATTTTCATGCATAGAGAACAAAGTTTCCTTTCCCCTGACTGTTGGCATAACAGTTTCCCTCATACTCCCACCTCAAAATGCTCAAGCCAAAAATGTTGATCTCACATATGACAGACATTTGCTATAATAAGTGAAACAAACAGAAGAGGTTATTGTGTTTTGAAATTTGGGAATCTGGAACTTCTAAATTCTGCCTCAGAAAATCAGCCAAGCTAAAGCAAGCTGTGCGTTTGAATTCCTTAGACGGGGACCACCTGCTCTCGGTGAACTCCAACTAATGAATCTGTTCCCATGAAACTTCTTTATTGTGCCCTTGTCATGTATACACACCCTGGGAATTTCACAGATGTTTGTGGAATAAAGGAAGAAAGGCAGGTAGGGAAGGAAGGAGAAAGGGAGGGCAGAAAGAAGGGGAGACAAGCTAGCAAGAAGCAGGCAGGAAAGGAAAAAGAAATGACATATATATAAGGAAAATAATGCATGATGAGCTAGGACACTGCTGTTGAATCTTCTGTTTCTGATAGCAGGAGAGGATCAGTTCGAAGCATCAAGGTCAAGACTGCAGAGAATGTAGTCAACAAAAAAGGCAAACTTTTCTTCCCTTTCAATGTCACTCCAATGTCAAATAACATAGTGGTCTCTGAATTTCACTTGGATATGGGTACCAGGTAATATTAATAAAAGTAGCTTGCAGTTCTCTGGAGAGAGAAATAAACTCATCCATATCCTAATGTCTGCCTCAGCTTTTCCTCTACTTGGGTGTTGTCTCCCCACATCTCCACCTGCCTGCCTCCTTGCCATTCAGGTTTTGGATGAAAGGTAACTCCCTTGACAAGAAGGTCTTTAACTACCCACTAGTAAAATAAATAGCCCATCTAACTGATTGTCATTATAGCACTCAAGACTAACTAATATTTTTGTTTGTTTAGCATCTGTCTACCACTGCTAGAATGTAAGCCTCCTGGGAATAGGGATTGTAGCCTTAAGGTCTAGTTCTCTGTTGTATCCCCAGTACCTGTAAGAATGCTGCAACAAAGAAGGCTTAAATAATTGCTTGTTGAAGTAATCCATTTCTGTTACTTTATTTAAAAAAAAAAAAAGAAAAGAAAAGTGAAATATCTGTGGCATGGAACAACAGATTGGTTCCAAATAGGGAAAGGAGTACATCAAGGCTGTATATTGTCACCCAGCTTATTTAACTTATATGCAGAGTACATCATGAGAAACGCTGGGCTGGAAGAAGCACAAGCTGGAATCAAGATTGCTGGGAGAAACATCAATAACCTCAGATATGCAGATGACACCACCCTTAATGCACAAAGTGAAGAAGAACTAAAGAGCCACTTGATGAAAGTGAAAGAGGAGAGTGAAAAAGTTGGCTTAAAGCTCAACATTCAGAAAACAAAGATCATGGTATCTGGTCCTGTCACTTCATGGCAAATAGATGGGGAAACAGTAGAAACAGTGACTGATTTTATCTTGGCAGGCTCCAAAATCACTGCAGATGGTGATTACAGCCATGAAATTAAAAAAAGCTTACTCCCTGGAAGAAAAGTTATGACCAACCTAGATAGTATATTCAAAAGCAGAGACATTACTTTGTCAGCAAAGGTGTATCTTGTCAAGGCTATGGTTTTTCCAGTATTCATGTATGAATGTGAGAGTTGGACTATAAGGAAAGCTGAGTGCCAAAGAATTGATGATTTTGAACTGTGGTGTTGGAGAAGACTCTTGCAAGTCCCTTCGACTGCAAGGAGATCCAACCAGGCCATCCTAAAGGAGATCAGTCCTAGGTGTTCATTGGAAGGACTGATGTTGAAGCTGAAACTCCAATACTTTGGCCACCTGATGTGAACAGCTGCCTCATTTGAAAAGACCCTGATGCTGGGAAAGATTGAGGGCAGGAGGAGAAGGGGACAACAGAGGATGAGATGGTTGGATGGCATCACCAACTCAATGGACATGAGTTTGGGTGGGTTCCAGGAGTTGGTGATGGACAGGGAAGCCTGGCGTGCTGCAATTCATGGGGTCGCAAAGAGTCGGACATGACTGAGCAAGAGAACTGAACTGAACTGATGACATAGACTCCCACCATCTTTACTCAACTTAATTAATATCCACTTTGGAGTTAGTATTTGTCTTTGTAATGTACTGACTTCCAGATTACTAATTTTGTTTTCCCACAGATCACTCATCCCTGTTAACTTTCTAAATAGCTGAACATTGCCTTTTTATAGTAACTTAAATCATTTATGGTACTTGATTGATTCTTTAAATAAGTGAAGAATGTGTATACATACATATATACTTTTCTTTATAAAAAAAAACAAGGATATTTCACAAATTTAAAGACTTCAAAACAGAATCTTGATAATCCAATAGGTTTTTCAGAGTAATTCAATCAATAGCAGAAGTATTTCACCACATAGAGACAAAAAAAAAAGAAGTTTACCAAACAGGTAAATGCCACATTGGGGAATAAGTTCTGTGTGTTATAAACTTAGATTTGAAAATTCTCAGAAATCCATGAATTATACAGACTTTATGCAAGTGTTTTTTCTATCATTCAATAGTTTCCATAGCAACTCTGGCATTAAACTGTGTATATGCTACCTTGAAGACACAAAGCATCATTCTTTCTATTTAAAGTGAAGTACTATGTTATTTCTCAGTGTTATGTTCTGCTTATAGAAAAAAATATATACTGCCACTGTACACAACGCTGTTGTGTTAGCTTCACATTGTTTGGCTTAATGTAGATTTGAATTCTCTTTTGTTAAAGTTTTCAAGTTGTTAAAAAGAAATAGGGCAAGTTAACAATAAAATTAAGATATTTTCCTTTCTGGTGAGAAGGAAAATTTTAAAACAGTGGGAAAAGTAAAAATATGGGAGACAAATTTAAAACTGTACTCTTAAGATCGGATTGAAAATGAGGCTACACAGTTGCAAGAACAGAAGCCAGGCCATTCCCATTACAAGATGATTTCTGGGAACCAAGAAATATCTTGTTACTTGATCTGGGTGCTAATTTCACAGATATGGTCAGTTTATGATATTTAGTGAGTAGTAACACTTAGGGCATGTGCACTTTTCTGAACGTGTATTGTACTAAAATTTAAAATCCTGTAGAAGTCAGTCTGTTCCAAAAGCTGTTTGTCTTATCTGCTGTGCAGTCAAATCTTTTCTTTAAAAAACCAGATAGTGAAGATTTTAGGCTTTATGAGACACCATTTCTATCTTTTGGGTTAGAGGGTTTGGTTGGTTGGTTGCTTGGCTTTTTATAACTCTTTAAAATGAAAAATCATTCTTCACTTGAGAGTTGTACAAAAACAAGTCATGGGCAACTTATAAAGTCAGGAGAATTTGGGATGACCAAGGGAGTGAATGCAGATAGAAAGGAAATAGGACCACAGATTGAACCCCACGGTCTCCAACATTAAGTTACACCTATTAAATCTATTATTATGATAAATTATATCACTAAATTTCCTAATATTAAGTCTTTGCATTTCTGACTAAGTCATGTTATATTATTCTTTAATGTGCTACCAAATTTTCTTTGCTAATGTCCTTTTTTTTTAGTATTTTTCTTTTTTATTTGTAAAGTGAGATAGTTTTAGCTTCCTTTTCTGTAAAATTTTTCTTAAGCTTTGTTATCAATGTTGTACTTACATCACAAGAATTGATCTGGAATTTTTTCTTCTTTCTGCATGCTCTAGAATATATAAAATAGCAATAAAAGTATCTGCAATTGAAAGCTTTCATGGAAGTTTTCTACAAATCTGTCTAGGCCAAAGGCTTTGTAAATCTTTTTGATAACAGCAATAATTTAACATAGCATTTACTCTTTGCCAGACCTTGTTCTAAAAACAAGGTCATTTAATCTTCACAACAACCTAATGAGCTAAGGATGATTATCATCATCATCATCATCATCTCCATTTTACATCTGAGGAAACTGAAGCAAGACAGGTTAAATGGGGATGAAAGGTGGACACTGTCTATTTTAACAGATGGATTCAATGTAGGAAATTGATTACATAAGTGTTGAAAAGCTGAAGGAGTAAGAAAGGAATATTGAGGTCATGCAAAACAAAGGCTGGTACCACTCTTAGGGGTGTAGCAACAAAGGGGAATAAAGTTAGAACATAGGAGCTTGGGGATTTCCAGGTGGTACTAGTGGTAAAGACCCCCCTGTCAATGCAGGAGACATAAGAAACACGGGTTCAATCCCTACAGCAGGAAGATGCCCTGGAGGAGGGCATGGCAATCCACTCCAGTATTCTTGCCTGGAGAATCCTATGGACAGAGGAGACTGGTGGGCTACAGTCCATGGGGTCACATAGAATTGGACACGACTAAAGCAACTTAGCACGTGGGAGCTTGGAGGAAGAGCCCAGCAGAATGGAGGCTCTGATCTCAGGGGCATGATGAAGCTGTTTCTGGAGATGTCCTTAGAAGCAGAAGGATGTGTGACAAACAGAAACAGCAACAAATCAAAAGAAAGTCCATTTTCTATAGCTCCTGGCTTTCACCTTTCTCAGTGCTCCCTATCTACAGAAGGCAGCGGGCAAAAGAAACTGTGAACTGCAGTTTGCAAAGGCCCAGCCTCAGAGAACATTTTAAGACAGATTTCAGAGCTCAAGGGCAGTGGATGGAGAAGCCAGAATCTCTATTTTTTCTCCTTTGGCTATTGGCTTTTTGGGATTTTCTTTCTCTCCTGGGTACTTTTGTCATAATTGGCATATCTCATATGTTTAAGTCATATTTTTCTGAGAAAACTATTCAGGTTTTAAAATTTAATTTTATAGAGTTACACAAACTACCCTCTTATATTTTTAATTTCCTCTTTTTGTTTCATTTTCCCATTTCTTATATATGTACTTTTTTCCTTTTCTCTTAATTAGATTCTCATCATTTATCAATTTTTTTTTCAAATCACTAGATTTTTTTTTGTTGTTATGTTCTCTAACTCCTTCCCATTCTGCCTTTTTCTTTGTGAATTCTTTCCTTTGACTTTCTTTTGGTTTATTCTGTTCCTTTTTTATCTTTTGTGCCATGTTTTTATGGTTTCATTTATTGATCTAAGTATTTAAGGAGATAAATTTTCTTCTGAGCCTGGCTCAGGATTCTGATATGCAGTATTTTCACTATTTTCAATAAATCCCACATTTTTTGCTCAATTCTTCTTTTTCCTAAGGAGTCCTTTAATATAGCTTTAAATTACTTTTTCAAAGAGGAAAATCTTTTTCATTTTGTGCTTTTGTCATTAATTTCTAGTTTTACTGCCTTGTGATAGTTGTCCATGGTCTGTCTTCATTTTCCAATCGTGACCTAATATATAGTCGATTTTATGACAGTTTCAAAGATATTTGAAAAATATATATCCTCTATTATCAGGATACAGAGTTTGATATATATCCTACCAGAGGTACCTTACTGATTACAATGTATAGGTTACTTACCTATACCTATTTCAGTCCCACTGATCTTACACTAAAGAGATGATTGAAAGCTTTCTACTAGCAGTGTGTTTTTGCCTGTTCTTTAATAATTGCCTCTATTTTCTCCGTTATGAAGTTACTAGATAAAAAGATGACAGTTAGATCTTTGTTATAAATTATATCCTTCAACACTATATAACTGTTTTAAATACAAATTGAATGATTTTTTTGTCTATTTTAATGACTTTGGAACTAAATATTTTGGACTGCAATCCTTGATTTTTATTTTTGGCTTTCATTTATACACATTTGTTTACCATTTCATTTTTAACATTTCATTTTAATTTGTATTAAGTATATCTTTTAGATTCAGCACAGAATTGGCTTTTGTTCAGTGTCCAAAGATCTTTTTTGTTTCAATGGATGAATTAAGCCCATTCATAATTATTGCAAAAAAACATAGTTTTTGGTTTAGTTCTGTCATATTATAGAAGGAAGGCTGGATGGGGAACAGATAGATGCTCTCACTACATGATCTCATTCATTTTCTTTTTATAGTTCTGATATTTCAGAAGGCTTCAATTTTGTTCCAGTGGTTACCCTTAGTCAGTGTTGAGAATTCTTAATATCACCCGAGTTTCAATGATTACACAGGAGACTCACAGGACAACTCATGGAGTTGCACTCAAGCTATGACCTACTACAGTGAAAGATCAGCAAACAAGATCAGCAAAGAGCAAAAGCACATGAGGCACAGTCTTGAGAAAACCAGACACAACCTTAAAAGAGTCCTCTCCCAGTGATATCACGTAAGACATGCTCAATTCTCCCAGCCACAGGTCATGAGGTCACATGTGAAATTCTGTCTACTAGGAAAGCTCACTAGAGACTCAATACTCAAGAATTTTATTGAGAGTGAGTCACGCAGGCACCCTCTGTTTAGCATGCAGCAAAATTCTAGACTCCCAGAAGGAAAGCAGGTGTTTAGCAAAACCATAATGCTTGAACAAACAGTATAGGCACAGTAAACCACTTTTATGGTCTGAAAGGTAGAAACCCTCCTGAAACCAAGTTCCTAGGCGCCAGCCAAAGACTGGTCATCTGGAGAGGCTTTTAAAGGACAACAGCCTCAGTTCTCATTGAACCATTTTTGTAGCTATATTTTTACATTGTCAGAACACATAATATTAATATGCCACACTGACACCCTTATTTTACCTATGATTTTGCCCTAGAACTGTAGTCAAATGTATTCACTGCTCACTAATTATTTTGCTGAAATTTCCTCTAACATCTCTTAGTGGATTGGAGTTAGTCCACTAGTATATTCTCCTAAGAATGTGAACAATATACCCATAGCTTTTGCATGTTCAATACTATTTACTTGGATGAAAACTTAATAAATACAAAATTCTTAACACACATTTTTTCCTTGAATAAGTTATTAACATTCTATTATCATCTGAAATTCAATATTGCAGTGGAAAAGCCTGATAACTGCCTGATTTTCTCTCCCTTACAGGTGACATAATCTTTTTATCTGTTTGTCCAATACATACTGTCCTTATATTTAAATGGCCAGATTTGCTATATTCTGGGTCATTTTTCCATAAAATGTGATGTATCCTTTTGCTATGAGCTCAGTGTTTATGCACTTATTCACTCAATTGTACCCAACTCTGCAACCCTATGGACTGTGGCCCACCAGGCTCTTCTGTCCATGGGATTTCCCAGGCAAGAACCCTGGTGTAAGCTGCCATTTACTTCTCCATCAATGTTTGTACCCCCACCCCAAATTCACTGGTTAACCCTCAATGTGACGGTATTAGGAAGAAGGACTTGTGGAAGATAATTAAATCACAATAGTGCCACCGAATTATGGGATTAGTATTATAAAAGGAACCAAAAAAAGTTCTCTCTGCTCTCCACCATGTGAGAATACTATGAGAAGAAAGCCACCTTCAAACCAAGAAGATGTCAGATCAGCCAGCACCTTGATTTTGAGGTTCCTAGCCTCCAGAACCAAGAGAAATGTTGTTTAAGCCAATTAGTCTATGATAATTTGTTATAGCAACCAAACTTACTAAAATGCTTTTCAATAAAAAAAAAGCAAAACAGTTCCCAAAAAACATCTATTTCTGCTTTCTTGACTATGCCAAAACCTTTGACTGTGTGGATCACAATAAACTGTGGAAAATTCTGAAAGAGATGGGAACACCAGACCCCCTGACTTGCCTCTTGAGAAACCTATATGCAGGTCAGGAAGCAACAGTTAGAACTGGACATGGAACAACAGACTAGCTCCAAATAGGAAAAGGAGTATGTCAAGGCTGTATGTTGTCACCCTGCTTATTTAACTTATATTCAGAGTACATCATGAGTACGCTGGACTGGAAGAAACACAAGCTGGAATCAAGATTGCTGGGAGAAATATCAATAACCTCAGATATGCAGATGACATCACCCTTATGGCAGAATGTGAAGAGGAACTAAAAAGCCTCTTGATGAGAGTGAAAAATTTGCCTTAAAGCTCAACATTCAGAAAACGAAGATCATGGCATCCAGTCNTTGGACTGCAAGGAGATCCAGCCAGTCCATCCTAAAGGAGATCAGTCCAGGGTGTGTTCACTGGAAGGACTGATGCTGAAGCTGAAACTCCAATATTTTGGCCACCTCATGCGAAGGGTTGACTCATTGGAAAAGACTCTGATGCTGGGAGGGATTGGGGGCAGGAGGAGAAGGGGACGACAGAGGATGAGATGGCTGGATGACATTACCGACTCAATGGACATGAGTTTGGGTAAACTCCAGGAGCTGGTGATGGACAGGGAAGCCTGGCATACTGCGATTCATGGGGTCGCAAAGAGTCGGACATGACTGAGCGACTAAAGTGAACTGAACTGATATAACTTAGGTTTTCTTTTTTTTAGGAGAGATTTTATAAATTACATTTTTATATAATTGCTGTATTATACCACTTTTGGTTTCCCCTACCTCACCCTGCCACTTTGGAAACTCCAATTAGAAATATATTGTATTTCCTTTATCTTTTCTAAAGTAAAAGTGAAAGTGTTAGTCTCAGTTGTGTCTGACTCTTTGTGACCCCATGGACTGTAGCCTGCCAGGCTCCTCTGTCCATGGAATTCTCCAGGCAAGAATACTGGAGCAGGTTGCCATTCCCTTCTCCAGAGGAACTTCCCAACCCAGGGAAGAAAAATAGCTTTTTCTCTCTAATCATTGTATCTCCTTATTTGTACTTCATTTGCTTATTTTTCCTCATTTTTTTCTTCTATGTCCCTTACTGTACTTCCTAATATATCTGTTCTCTGTTTTATGCTTTGAAATTTAGTCTTCACTTCTAAATTATTTTCTTTTTCTTCTTTCTCTTTTCTGAAAGCTACCACTTTATGCTTCAACTCCTGCAACAATCTAGCTGATACTTCTTGTTGACTGTTTAGTTTTTCTGTGGCTTATTACATTTCTGATATATATATATGCTATTACTTGAGAGCTGTAATTGCTACATTAAAGTTTTTAATTCACACTGAAATGTATGATTTTAATTTTTATTTGCTTCATGCAATATTTTCCAATGAGATTTCTTTCTATACAGGGGATTTTGATGCTCTTTTGCATATTTTTCTTATTGTTTTTGTGTTTGGATACTGTCTTTAATTCATTTTTGTTATGCATGTTTAAATGAGTTGAATTTTCCTAGACCAGTTACTAATAAGAGACCCTGTGAATAGTTTTCTAGGTTTCTTTGTTCAAAAGTTCTCTCTGGTATTGCTAAAATAGTAGACTATTTAAAATATAATCCACAGCTCCTTTGCCACTTAACACCTAGCCTGGTTCAGAAGAGCTTCTACCCCCAACTCTAACTTCC
This sequence comes from Redunca redunca, assembly GCA_006410935.1. NCBI lineage: Eukaryota > Metazoa > Chordata > Mammalia > Artiodactyla > Bovidae > Redunca > Redunca redunca. The sequence continues at coordinate 144,752 of SJYQ01005023.1, forward strand.
CTTGGATCCTTTGCCTGATACCAAGGGGATATACCTCTTGATTTCCAAACTGTTCACTCTCTTTTGGAACATGGAGTTTTCTAAGGCATGTCAGTGACCTCTTGACTTCCTCAGATACTTTCTGCAACTTCTTCACCCACCTTCGTTTGTAATTACACCCTGTTCTGTCCAGTTCACAGCACTTCCTATTCAGACATGGGTCTGCTTCTTCCAGGAATAAATGTTTGCTTCTGATTTCTAATATCTACCACTGCTAATCCTTTCTATGTTCCCAAATTCTTAATCCTATCTTCAGCACCCAAAGCCCCATCATTCCCATAAAGCTGATGTTGATTTCATTTGCCTGGGTACAGTTAAAGGTAACCAAGAGTGTGTGAATTCTCTGTTTTCTAGAGAAAAAAAATGTATTTATGTTCTCCTTATGATTTCCAGGGAAAAAAATGGTAAGATTTACAACTAAGCTGCCTATGCCCCTATTATATCCATTCTGATGATTAAGTTATTTCTACTGAAACTATAGGTGCAAGAAGAATTGCCAGTCCTACTAACAATAAAACCAACAGTCAAAAAGGAAGTAAATGCCCTATATTTATGCTTATAAAATTTCCAAAGTATTTTAATTATATCTCCAGGATGCCTTNNATCTCCAGGATGCCTTCTGTGTCTAATGTACTTCTTAATGCCCTCTGATTTGAAGTGTTGACTCTGTAAATATTTTTTTGTCTGAGCAATGTACAGTGGAATCACAATATCACCTTTCATAAGGATAATGCATGGTACTAAAAGGCCAGCTAATAGTGCAATTCCCCATTTAATTATCTTTTCTGGCATAAAATAACCACCTACTTTCAATTATTATACTCATCATAATTAAGTCATAGAGACACTCTGTCTCTGAATATGTGAACAGTACATTTGAACAAAGGACAGAGAGGCAGAATACAACTTGGAATGACTTTCTATTTACTGAAGCATTTTGCTATTACAGAAAGTGTTCCATTTCATGCAATTTTTTTACATTTCATACAAATGTCTTTTCAATATATTGAAAAGACAAATTTCAAGGAAAGTATTTCAAGTAAGTCTACAAGTGGTTTTAAAAGTTGCCCAAGGAAGTTGTACAAACCTGGGCTTGAATCTCAGGGTCTTTGTTATCTATTTGACTTTCTAAGCTTCACTTTCTTCCTATTTACATAACCCATTCATCCGACCCATATTACTTTGGGATACACAGCAAAGTCACTCTTTTAATATCCACATTAGTACATCTCAAATCCCACTCTGCAAACCTCAGTTCATACTCCTTCTAACCATTCCCTCCACTGCAACTGCTCTTTTCTCTGTCCATAGCAAAAATTCTACTTAAAATTCTCAAGAATACCATCAGCCCATGCAAAGAGATCTCTTCCCTGATGCTGGCTCTTCGTACACTAAACCTGGGAATCCTGGGAAATTTCAGCCAAATTCCTGATAATTGCCTTCACTGCTGCCTCCTACAACAGTTCCCCAGGAGACTGGGACGCAGAAGGATTTTAGTATCAGCGATGTGTTAAATCCAAAACCAGCCCTCTCCCTCCAGTTACTCAAATCATGTGCACATACTTCTCCCTTGACCCACAAGGCACACTTATTGTTATTATTATTGCCATGGTTAGCACATAGTAAAGATTACATAAATTTTTGTTGGGAATATGGATGGATGGGTAGATGAATACAAAGCACTTTCCCCCTCGAGTTGTAAACTTAAATGAAAGAACACACAGAAAGTGTCAACATAAAGCAGTACAGGACTTTAAAAATATATTAGTTTCTTGTCATTTTTGGTGACAATATTAAGTGAAAAATCTCTAATTTATTACATGCTTCAAAACATGATTTTAAAAAGCAACAAATATTCACTTTTGAAATGAGTTAATTCTTCAGTGTCTATAGTTACAAATGTGAATGAAATTAGCAATTAAGTTTTACTTCAGTATCAACAACCTTGAAACCATGGCTTCCAATTATGTAAAATACCATATGAATCCACAGACCTTACTTCATCACTTTGAACCACTGAATCTAAACATTTCTAGTTCTTTTGATAAAAGGCTTATTTTTATCCTACCTTTTGGGAAAAATAAGTAAATAAGGCATGGCAGCAATGTATTTCCACAGTCAAGGAGAAAGCAGAAATTCTCTAAGAAATTTACATTTCAAATTTACTTGAATAAGCAAGAGTGTTCAAATTCTTTGTCATACTAATTTCATAGCTTTTGAAATAATTGTGAATATCATACATATTTCCTTGGAATATGATCATATTTCTTTGAAAACAATTTCTTTAATAAACCATTTGCTTTATATTATTATTATAACTTGATCTTTTTATTATGATTAATTATTATGCCCACTTTACTCCCAGGGTTTCAAATGTAAACAATTTTATTCAGGGTTGTCTCATACTCTTTGCTTCACAGTCTCCAGAGACTCTATAATTGTGATGAGACATTGTAGACATGAAATGAATATTTATGGAATTAGTGAAATGTGTGTGATACCAAGTATGTATCATTTTGGTAAACAGAACCACAAAACTGTTGCTGAATAAGTTTGAAGCCCATGTTTGTTCTCTCTTGAGTGTCACTTAACCACTTATTTAATCAGTGTTAAATAGGAAACTTTTTTTGCATTTTTTTTGTATTTCCTTCCCCATAAATTCTATGTAAATGTCAACTCAGTAAACTCAGTAAGTCCCTTGATTAGATTGTGCAGGCTTAAGAAGATGACAATGACATTTAAAAAGATACATGCATCCCAACGTTCACAGCAGTGTTATTTACAACTACCAAGATATGAAAGCAACCTAAGTGACCACCAAAAGATGAATGGATAAAGAAGCAGTATCAGTTCAGTTCAGTTGCTCAGTCATGTCCGACTCTTTTCGACCCCATGAACTGCAGCACGCCAGGCCTCTTGTCCATCACCAACTCCCAGAGTTCACTCAGACTCACGGCCATCGAGTCAGTGATGCCATCCAGCCATCTCATCCTCTGTTGTCCCTTTCTCCTCCTGCCCCCAATCCCTCCCAGAATCAGAGTCTTTTCCAATGAGTCAACCCTTCGCATGAGGTGGCCAAAGTACTGGAGTTTCAGCTTTAGCATCATTCCTTCCAAAGAAATCCCAGGACTGATCTCCTGTAGGATGGACTGGTTGGTCATCCATACATGACCACTGGAAAAACCATAGCCTTGACTAGATGGACCTTTGTTGACAAAGTAATGTCTCTGCTTTTCAATATGCTATCTAGGTTGGTCATAACTTTCCTTCCAAGGAGTAAGCGTCTTTTAATTTCATGGCTGCAATCACCATCTACAGTGATTTTGGAGCTCAAAAAAAACCAAAGTCTGACACCGTTTCCACTGTTTCCCCATCTATTTCCCATGAAATGATGAGACTGGATGCCATGATCTTCGTTTTTTGAATGTTGAGCTTTAAGCCAACTTTTTCAACTCTTCTCTTTCACTTTCATCAGGAGGCTTTTTAGTTTCTCTTCACTTTCTGCCATAAGGGTGGTTTCATCTGCATATCTGAGGTTATTGATATTTCTCCTGGCAATCTTGATTCCAGCTTGTGCTTCTTCCAGCCCAGCGTTTCTCATGATGTACTCTGAATATAAGTTAAATAAGCAGGGTGACAATATACAGCCTTGACGTACTCCTTTTCCTATTTGGAACTAGTCTGTTTTTCCATGTCCAGTTCTAACTATTGCTTCCTGACCTGCATACAGGTTTCTGCATATANCTGTTTCCCCATCTATTTCCCATGAAATGATGGGACTGGATGCCATGATGTTCATTTTTTGAATGTTGAGCTTTAAGCCAACTTTTTCACTCTTCTCTTTCACTTTCATCAGGAGGCTTTTTAGTTTCTCTTCACCTTCTGCCATAAGGGTGGTTTCATCTGCATATCTGAGGTTATTGATATTTCTCCTGGCAATATTGATTCCAGCTTGTGCTTCTTCCAGCCCAGCGTTTCTCATGATGTACTCTGAATATAAGTTAAATAAGCAGGGTGACAATATACAGCCTTGATGTACTCCTTTTCCTATTTGGAACTAGTCTGTTTTTCCATGTCCAGTTCTAACTATTGCTTCCTGACCTGCATACAGGTTTCTGCATATAATTTTTTATAGAAGCAGTATAAATATATACAATGGAATACTATTCAGCCATTAAAAAGAATGAAATTATGCCATTTGCAGCAATATGGGTGGACTTTGAAGGCACGCGCTGTGTGCGTAGTTGCTTCAGTCATGTCCAACTCTGCGACCCTATGGACCATAGTCTGCCAGGCTCCTCTGTCCATGGGATTTCCCAGGCAAGAATACTAAAATGGGTTGCCATTCCCTTCTCCAGGGGATCCTCCTGACCCAGGGATCAAACACTCGTCTCCTGCATTGCACTCGGATTCTTTACCATTTGAGCCACCAGCGAAGCCTAGAGGGCATTACACTAATGAAACCTTTCCCTTCTCCAGGGGATCTTCCCAACCCAGAGATCACACCTAGGTCTCCTGCAGTGCAGGTGGATTCTTTGCCAGCTGAGCCACAAGGAAAGCCCAAGAATACTGGAGTGGGTAGCCTACCCCTTCTCAGGGGATCTTCCCAACCTAGGAATGGAACTGGGGTCTCCTGCATTGCAGGTGGATTCTTTACCAACTGAGCTATCAGGAAAGCCCGAAATGAGTCACACAGAGAAAGATAAACACTGTATTATATCACTTACGTGTGGAATCTAAAAAAATACAACATACTAGTGAACATAACAAAAAAAAAGAAGCAGATTCACAGATATAGAGAACAAATGAGTGGTTACCAGTGGGGAGAAGGGAGGGAAGTGGAGGGGAGAGGAGTGAGACAGGTATAGGGGATAAAGAGGTACAAACTATTAGGTATAAAATAAGCTATAAGGATATACTGTACAACACAGGAATATAGCCAATGTTTTGTAGTAACTATAAATGGAGTATAACCTTTAAAAATTGGGAATCACTACATTGTACAGCTGTAAATTATATAATACTATACATCCACTATACCTAATGGCATTGAAACATGTATACTATCATGTAAGAAACGAATTGCCAGTCTATGTCCGATGCAGGATGCAGGATTCTTGGGGCTGGTGCATGGAGATGACCCAGAGAGATGTTATGGGGTGGGAGGTGGGAGGGGGTTCATGTTTGGGAATGCATGTACACCCGTGATGGATTCATGTCAATGTATGGCAAAANGTGATGGATTCATGTCAATGTATGGCAAAACCAATACAGTATTGTAAAGTAAAATAAAGTTAAAATAAAAATTTAAAAAATATACAATAAAAAATTCTGAAGGAAAATAAAAAAAAGTTGACAGTGTAAATGATCATACAACACTGATATTCACATCAGGTTAGTTACTAAATTGTCTTGTGAGGTCCAGCCAGATCACATTTATATTACAAAGGTAGGAGATGAGAGCGTCCCTGAAGGGGATGCGCTTTTCCTTTCTGTCATCCCATGAAAAGATTAGTCTAATCAGAAAACAGAATCTAAAGACTGGAAGATAGAAAGATATCTACTTATGTCTAGAGCTAAAACCATATGGACAAAGAATCTGCGCGCCAGAGAGGCTCAGCCCATTCTGAATACAGAATCTCTTCACCGTATAACACCATACAGAAACCAGGTGGTTCTGTGAAGTTTGGGGGTTTGTGGTAACAATAAGAATCATACAGACAAGGGATGACATTCTGAGATTACCAAGTCCTCTGACCTCAAAAAATCAGAGACTGAGTTCTAGATGCCTTTGTGAACGCTTAAAACAGAACCAGACACAAGATTAATCTCCAAAATATACAAATAGCTCATGCAACTCAATATCAAAAAAACAAAAAGCCCAAGAAAAAAATGGGTAGAAGACCAAAACAGACATTTCTCCAAAGACGACCCACAGATAGCCAACAAACACATGAAAAGATGTTCAACATCACTAATTGTCAGAGAAATACAAATCAAAACTACAATATCACCTCACACTAGTCAGAACAGCCATCATCAAAAAAATCTCAAAGAGTAAATGTTCAGAGTGTGGAGAAAAGGGAACCCTCCTACACCATCGGTGGGAATGTAAACTGGTACAGCCACAATGGAGAACAGTATAGAGGTTCCTTAAAAAAACAGAACTAGAGTTACCTTATGATCCAGCAATTCCACTCTTGGGCATATATCTGGAGAATATCATAATTCAAAGAGATACATAAACTCCAATGTTCACTGAAGCACTATTTTTACAATAGCCCAGAAAAGGAAGGAAACTAAATGTCCACTGATGGAAGAATGGATATAGAAGATGTGGCATATATATACAATGGAATATTATTCAGCCAAAAAATAACTAAATAATGCCATTTGCAGTGACATGGATGGACCTAGAGATTGTCATATCTAGCAAATTAAGTCAGACAATGAAAAATATTATGTTATTGCTTATATGTGGAATCCAAAAATAAGGTAAAAATCATCCTATTTACAAGAAAGAAACACAGTCACAGATGTAGAAAACAAATTTATGGTTACCAGGAGGGAAAGGGGCAGAGAAATAAATTGGGAGATTGGGATTGGCATACACACACTCTCTGTGCGTGCTGCGCTTAGTTGCTCAGTCATGTCCAACTCTTTGGGATCCCATGAACTAGCTGGCCAGGCTCCTCTGTCCATGGGGATTCTCCAGGCAAGTATACTGGAGTAGGTTGCCATGCCCTCCTGCAGAGGATCTTCCCAACCCAGGTTTCCCTCATTGCAGGCAGATTCTTCACCATCTGAGCTACCAGGGAAGCTCAAGAACACTGAAGTGGGTAGCCTATCCCTTCTCCAGGGGAACTTCCCAACCCAGGAATCGAATGGGGATCTCCTGTATTGCAGACTATTTATCAGATGAACTACCAGAGAAGCCCATACACACTACTATATACAAAATAAATAATAGGAACTGATTATATAGTACAGGGAACTCTACTCAACACTCTATAATGACCTATATGGGAATAGACTCTAAAAATAGTGGATATATGTATATGTACGGGTTTCCCTTTTAGCTCAGCTGGTAAAGAATCTACCTGCAATGCAGAAGACCTGGGTTCAATACCTGGGTTGGGAAGATCCCCTGGAGAAGGGAAAGGCTACCCACTCCAGTATTCTGGCCTGGAGAATTCCAAGGACTGTATAGTCCATGGGGTCACAATGGGACCTATATGGGAATAGAATCTAAAAAAGAGTGGATATATGTATATGTATAAATGAATAACTTTGCTGTACAGCAGAAACTAACATAACATTGTAAATCAACTATACTCCAATAAAAATTAATTTTAAAAAAATGACCCGTTAGGACCCACTAAGTCCCTGGGAATTAAAAAGCATATCGATAAGAGTCTTAAGGACAGATTGGCTAGAAGGCCTGCTAATACATAAACCCATGGGAATTCAGAATTGTTGCATCTGGGAATATCAATCACTGTATTCCAACCTGAATATACCAGTTACATTTGGAAAGAAGTATTAAACTGAACCTCTGAGAAGAAATTAGACTTGAAATCTCAAAAGCAAGAATTTTGTGTCATGAGAAAAGCAGACTATAGTGATATAAGTTCTAGGGGTATGATATGTAGGAAGAAAAATCTTTTAAAACAATTTTTAAAATATAAACATTTTTAAAATTCTGATCTTTGAATATTCGTATATCAATTTACATAATAATCCTACATACTTTCACAGACTATTAAATATAGCATTTTAAAACTAAAGCTCATAAACTCTTGGAATCTAAGAGTTGTGAAGCTGTTCATCATGTCTGACTCCTTGGGATCCCAACAACTGTAGCCTGCCAGGCTCCTCTGTCCATGAAATTCTCCAGGCAAGAATACTGGAGTGGTTTGCCATTCCCTTCTCCAAGGGATCTTCCCGAATCAAAGATCAAAGGCATGGATGAGGGCATCAGGACCAATTTCCCCTCTATAATAATTCAGATTCCCTTATATAAGGTCCCAAACCACAGAACCACAACAAAGAACTGTGTTCTGGTATGGTATTGATGATCTGAGTAGGACAAACCAATCTTTTAACATTTAATGAGATTAAAAGGAGCATCACCTAGTTATGACTCAGTCCTCTTATAAGAACTATTAAATAGGCTCCCTTACCAATTAATTCTTACTAAAGAAAACATATTAAATATTGCTTAGAAGTCAAGTTCATCTCTAAAGAAGAAAAAATAAAACTACTGAATCTGAGGGCTTACTAACTAGCATTTGTTTGTGGGAGTAGAGCATAGCCTCCGTTGGAATTCAGAATGAACTTTAGACTAAAATCTTGATGGAGACACACAACAACGTTATTTTCTTAGCTCCTAGGACTTAACTTCTTTTCATGAACCATAGAATATTTTTAAATCTACAATAAACATTTCTAGTGTTGGTGGTATGACATTATGTTAATTTGGCTGTAAATCACTCACACATATTGTAAAATAATAAGAAATGTTAGGGCTGATCATGAATACACTGGTTTGTCTTATTATCTGCACTGTAGGATAATGTCTCAATAAGGATTTTAAATTTTTTGAAAGGAGCTTTTAAGTACTCACATAGTGCTGGCCCTATTTCACATACAGAAAGGGGCACACAAGACATGCAGATGGCTTTTAATTATGCACTGCTTCTAATTATACCATTTAGGGTTAGCTTATTGGCCTCTCTCCTCTGTCAGAAAGGATCAGCTCTGAGGATTTGGATCTTCAATGCCTTGCATTTAAGGCTTTTCAATTCTTTAAGCTGCTGATACATTGTCAGGGCAATGCTGAAAAATAAAAACTTTGCTGTTGCAGATAACTTTTCAGAAGGTGTTATTAGAATCTATAAAGACACCTTTCAGAAGGTGTCTTAGATAAAGTCACATTGTCTAGACTGGTTCCTATAGACTGTTTTGGATTCTCTAATTAGAAAACTAAAATGGTTTCTCTGAGGATTGCTCCCAATGCTGTTCCAAAATTTAAGCTCTTTTGGGTAGCTTCCAAGCAAAACATATATTTTTGAAGGGTCAGAGGCTTTCAAAATTTCCATGAAGAGTGAGCATACTTTACAAGTGTTTTGACAGAACTGCTGTTGCAAATATTACTAGAACTCTACTCAATACATAAAAGAGTTTTCTAGCAGCATAAAAGTACTGGAAGAAATGAATACTAAATCCCTTAAGAAAAATGTTCTCATCAACTTTTAAACAGTTAACAAGATGGAGTTCCTTGAAGGAAATTATGACAATGCTCTCCTTGTGGCAATTACTAGCCTTTGTATTGAGTCTGGCCTTATTTTTTTAGTCACCAAATAGAAAATAAGAAATTAAGATGTGCTGAGTTATAAAATACAAACTACAACAGAATATGTGTGAGAAAGATTTTTAGATAATTAAATAATAAGCCTTATCATTTGTCAAAAAAAGATGATAGAATGGAGTAAAAATTATTTAGGATTCTAAGTCCAAATGACACAGCATCACTACTAAAGGTCATGGGAAGAAGTTAACTGATGGAAAAATAGCAGCGAAAAGGAAGATTTGAGCTCATTTTTTAGTTGTAATAGAGTTTGTGGAAGCCAAATATGTGGAAGTATGAAGAAAAGATTTATGTGGCATAAAGAATTATTAATACATGAATTGTATTATTAGAAAATGTAAATGTACTCTCTTTTGGAACTATTATAGCTGCTTAGATAGTCAATTTTCTTAGACATTAACCCTCTAAGATGAATGTGAATGTTCTACTCTCCTTAGAGCTCTAGCTCATCTGTGTGTAGGATAATCCCTGAAAAACTTAGTGGGTCTGAGACTTATCTTTTTCTCAGGAACTCAGATTTTGACATCAGGTAGATGGCTTCTATTTTCTGTAGGTCACTGAAATTTAAGGGTAAAATCACCAAGATAATTTAGCTTAACCTGTCATCATAAGCTGCTTCCTTGAAATGTATTCTCTGTTCTCTTTTATACCAAGCATATTTAAAACAAATTTCTTTTATTTCCCTAAGAAGCATAGCTCATGCTTTACAGGTGTAACAGTTATTATACTATTCTAAGTATTTGGTATAATTAGTCTTTTCCTATGTGTTAACCCATGTTCAACAATTTAACCTCTTCCAGCTGAGCAATATCATAGAAAAATGGCCATCTTAATACTTCGTAAGTCAGTCAAAATCCTAACGAATTTAAAGTAGACTGATAGCTGCCAATATTTCTTCTGAGTATTTTCTAATCTTGACTGACATAGATGTTACTAGATCAGTCATGCTAAGGTAATTTCACATATCCCAAAAAGAAAATGAGATTTTTCACTAAAATAAAAAAGTTAGCCCTTTGAATAGCTCTGACTCAAAGTTTCAGGAAGATGGAAATGGGAGAATATTCAATGTCAAGAGTTGATCAGGATAAAACAATAAAGTACCATATATACTTATCATATTGGCAAAAACAAAAAGTTATTTTAAGCAATGTGCTAGAAAATGACACACAAAAAAAATAGAAAATAAGAGAACCCAATACCCACTTCATTCCAATAGAAGAGTTAATTTGAGACAGATCATAAACTGTACTAGAAAAATTATAACCAGATAGCCTAGAAGAAAACATGGAGATTGTCTTTGTAACCTTGCGGTAGGTAAAAAGTTCATAAAACACACAGAAACAGCTAAATGCAAAAGAAAAAAATGATATATTGTACTTTATCCTAACTATAATTTCTGCTTATAAAAGCTACATTCTCGAAAATGAAATTCACAACAGACATATCTGATGAACTTGTGTTCAAATATATAAAGAACTCCTACAAACAATAAAAATAAAACTAAATTTGAAAAAATGGACAAAAGACCTGAACAAATCCTTTACAGAAGATATAGGAACAGCCAGCAAGCATTAAAAGGAGCTCAACATCCTTAGTCAAAAGGAAAACATAAATTTACATTCTCACAGCCACTTGAATGGCTAAAATGTAAGACCAACAATACAACTGTTTGCTGGGATAAGAAGCATCTAGAACTCTCACACATTGCTGCTGGGGGAAGCATAAAGTTGTACAACCACTTCTCAGAGCTACAGGTCAGTTTCCTTAAAAGTTAAATAGGCATCTACCCTACAACCCAGCAATCCCACCTTAGGTATTTTCAAGACAAATTAAATGAAAAACATATGTTCACAAAAAGTCATATTCTTTATAGCCCAAACCTGGAAATAACAAAAGTATTTATCAACCAGAGAGATTTTTTTCTCAGTGTAGTAACATCATACAACAGAACATCACTGATATTTGCAACAACGAGGATGAATCTAAAAAATGAAAGCAAAGAAGCTAGAAAGGAAATACTTCCTGTATTATTCTATCTATATGAAATTAAAAAACAGGCAAAATTAGAACTCAAGACAATATTTGCCTCTGTGGGATGGGGATTAAGGAAAGGGGCACAATATAACTTTCTAGGTAATGGAAACATTCTATACCTTTTTTTGTGTATAACAGTTACATAAACATATACAAAAACTTAAGGAACTGAGTACTTAAGACCTATGGATTTATTCTGTGCAAATTACCTCAAAAACATTTTTAAAAATGTAACACTGTATAGCAATCTCTCTCTCTCTCTCTCTCTCTCTCTCTATATATATATATATATATATATATATGTTCCTAGTGGTATGGTAAATTAATGCAGAAATACCGGCAGTAATTTGATAATGACTGTTTAAAATGTGAAAGGCCTTTGACCAAGTAAGTCTATTTATAGGAATTTATTTTGGGGAAATGATTAGAGATCTCTATGTGTGCACATATACACACGTATATACACAAGTGTGTGTTTACTGTATATAAGATTTATAGCAGTAGAATTTTCATTCCAGTATTATTCAGTTCAGTTCAGTCGCTTAGTCGTGTCCAACTCTTTGTGATACCATGGATCACAGTACGCCAGGCTTCCCTGTCCATCACCAACTCCCGGAGTCTACTCAAACTCATGTCCATTGAGTCAGTGATGCCATTCAGCCATCTCATCCTCTGTCGTCCCCTTCTCCTCTTGCCTTCAATGTTTCCCAGCATCAGACCCTTTTCCAGTGAGTCAGTTCTTTGCATCAGGTGGCCAAAGTACTGGAGTTTCAGCTTCACCATCAGTCCTTCCAATGAACATTCAGGACTGGTCTCCTTTAAGATGAACTGGTTGGATCTCCTTGCAGTCCAAGGGGCTTGCAACAGTCTTCTCCAACACCACAGTTCAAAAGCATCAATTCTTTGGTGTTCAGTTTTCTTTATAGTCCAACTCTCACATCCATACCACTGGAAAAACCATAGCCTTGATGAGACAGACCTTTGTTGGCAAAGTAATGTCTCTGCTTTTGAATATGCTATCTAGGTTGGACATAACTTTCCTTCCAAGGAATAAGCATCTTCTAATTTCATGGCTGCAATCACTATCAGCAGTGATTTTGGAGCCCTCCAAAATAAAGTTAGCCACTGTTTCCACTATTTCCCCATCTATTTACCATGAAGTGATAGGACCAGATGCCATGATCTTAGTTTTCTGAATGTTGAGCTTTAAGCCAACTTTTTCACTATCCTCTTTCACTTTCATCAAGAGGCTTTTTATTTCTTCTTCACTTTCTGCCATAAGGGTGATGTCATCTGCATATCTGACGTTTTTGATATTTTTCCCAGCAATCTTGATTCCAGCTTGTATATACAACATGAATATTAATTTGGCTGCTTTGACATAGCAGTGGTTTAAACAAGATGGAAGTTTTATTTTTTTTTCCTTCTATGAGAGCTGCTGTTCATTCTTGGCAGGTAAGCAGCTCTGCTCTACACAGTAATATGAAGATCCAGATCTTTCCGTCTAGTCATTCCACAATCCTTGGAGTGTCTTTTTCTACAGGATTAAACCTGGCTCACTAACACCATGTCTGCTTTTCATTGCAAGGAGTGAAAGAAAAAGGGGAAGATAAGCAGCTTCCTTTAAGGATCTGAACTAGAAGTTGCACACACCTCTTCTCCTATCTTGCTAGTAAGAACATGGTCATAACAACTTTCTTAGTAGCTCAGGATGCTATAACAAAATACCACAGAGTAGGTGACTTACAAACAGTAGAAATTCATTTATCACAGTTCTGGATGCTGAAAGTCCAAGATGGTGGCACCCATATGGTTGAATGGAGCTCTTCTTCTTGTTTGCAGAGAATTCTGCCTGTATCCTTACATGGTAGAAGGGTTAGTGAGCTCTGTGGGAATCTCTTTTATAAGGGCACAATCCCATTCCTGCTGGCTCAAATGGTAAAGAACTCACTTGCAATGCAGGAAACCTGAGTTTGATCCCTGGGTTGGGAAAATCCCCTGGAGAAGGGAATGGCAATCCACTCCAGTATTCTTGCCTGGAGAACTCCATAGACAGAAGAGCCTGTTGGGCTACATTCCATGGGCTTGCAAAGAGCTGCTCACAATTGAGCAACTAACACTTTTCACTTATATTCCATTTAAGAGAGTTCCACTCTCATGATCTAATCACCTACCAAAGGCCTCACCTTCTGATAACCATTACTTTTAGGGGTTAGGATTTCAACGTGAATTTTGGAGGGACACAAGCATTCAGACCATAGCCCTATACTACCAGGGACACAGAAATGTCTCTAATTGGGCCACCATGTGCCCACCAAAAACTGGTGACATATAATTTCAATCCTTAAAGAAAAAATGGGAAAATGGGTGAGCTTAAATGCAAATCTCAGAGACAATTCTGGTACTCTCTTTTAAGAAAACTATATCATCAATGCTTTTGATACCATAAAGAATGAAACCATTAGGAAAAACACAGATATAAACAACTCTGAATTAAAAAATGACATGGAACTTTTGGACTCTGAATGTGAAGAGGTTTTAGGGCTCCTTTA
>SJYQ01005023.1:158965-182636 GCA_006410935.1 Redunca redunca
TTAAAACTATTAGCAATTATTTGACATTGGTAATTATTTTACATAGTTGGATTACAGTTGGTCTTTATATCATTCTTTATACTTCTATTTATTTTCTCTTTTTTTGCAATAAATAAAATTAGATGAATAACACACATTTCAAATGGCCCAATGGGGGCAGCCTCATATGGTAGGAAGACTAAACAAAATATCAAAACAAGATAGACTGAATAAAGAAGATGTGGTGTATATATGTATGTGTGTATATATACACACATACATATATACATATTATACACACATACAATGGAATAGAACTCAACCATAGAAAAGAAGGAAATAATGACATTTGAAGCAACATAGATGAACTTAGTGCTATACTGAATGAAGTAATTCAGACAGAGAAGAAGAAATATTATATAACATCCCTTATATGTGGAATCTAAAAAGAATTAAAGCAAATGAATTTACTTACAAAACAGAAACAGACTCACAGACTTCGAGAATGAGCTTATAGTTGCTAGGAGGAAGGATTGGGGGAAAAGGATAGTTAGGGCATTTGGAATGGGCAGGTACACACTGTTGTATTTTAAATGGATAACCAACAGGGACTTACTGTGTAACATACAGAACTCTGATCAGTGTTATGTGGCAGCCAGGATGGGAGTGGGGTTTGGAGGAGAAAGGATGCATGTATATGTATGGCTGAGTCCCTTCACTGTTCACCTGAAACTATCACAACATTGTTTATCGACTATACCCTGATACAAAATTAAAAGTTTTTTAAAAAAGGATAGCCTGAGTACATTAATTCACATATTAAAGAACCAGGTAAAGCAAGAGGGTGTCATGCCTGAGTCTGAAAGATGGGAGGGGAGGAGGATACTTGCAGATCCTGGACCTTTACATGGCTCAGTTGTATGACTATGTTATTTCCATTTAAAACCTAAACATAAATATGACTAAAAAATATGTCAACCTGATTGATTAAGAAAGAGTGAACAGTGTCAAGCTAATCAACTACTATATCTGATAATTTATCTGTAAAGCTAAAACCAAGGCAGTCCCTTTCTCTGCACCCTAACTTATCTAAAAATTAGCATTATTTAAGTAGATGCATCTCAGTAATAAGAAGCTTTTCCTCTCTGAGCTGCTCATGCCTACCTGACTTTCTTAATCTGAGTAAGGCTCAAGTCATTTAACATGTTTTCAAAATTCAACAGTGTGTTCAATTTTATCCTTCTCATTTCCTACTATTATATCATCCTTAAACTTATTTTTATATCAACTTATTGTGGTAGCTCAGCTGGTGAAGAATCCGCCTGCAAGGCAGGAGACTGCAGTTTGATTCCTGGGTCTGGAAGACCCCCCTGGAGAAGGGATAGACTACTCACCCCAGTATTTGGGGGCTTCCCTGGTGGCTCAGATGGTAAAGAATAAGCCTGCAGTGCGGGAGACCTGAGTTTGAGCCCTGGATTGGGAAGATCCCCTGAAGAAGGGAATGGCTACCCACTTCAGTATTCTGGCCTGGAGAATTCCATGGATGGAGGGGCCTGGCAGGCTACAGTCCATGGGGTTGCAGAGAGTCAGACATGACTGAGCAATTTTACTTACTCACTCACTCATCCTTATCTCAATATCTTGCCCTCTTCCCTAGACAGTAATAATCACATTAGAATACTTTTAATCCAAACCAATTCCATATTAATAAACTATTCTACAACAAAAAAACTATTTTACAGATTTATTTTGACTATAAAATAGCAAAAGCTTACAGAATAATTTAATTGTTTATAATCTATGATCACACATCAGTATTACCAGCTTAGTTTCCACTCAAATAACCTTTAAGAATCAAGAGTACCTGGCAAGGAAGTACAGGCATGAAAGTAGTCCTTTTGGCAAACCCATTAAATAGACAGATAAATAAGATAGAAACAGAAATATCAATGAATCCATTAAGGACTATTAAAAACAACCAGAATAACAGTGCAGATAATTTAGTCTGGTCCCCTTTCCCAGACATGTGGGAGCCCACAGACTGAACTAAGACTAACTGTAGGGAGCAAAGTTTGTCCCAGAGGTTGCAGTGCATTAAACCAACATTCATGATCTGAGGGTGAAGGTCAAAGATGGACACCAAAAGCAATCGCTGGCAGATATCACAAGCAGGTTATCAGTCTAAATGGGGCAGGCTAAATGAGAGAAACAGAAAAGAGCCCACAAGCCAGAAACCATGGAAACAAGAAAAGGGTGAGAGTGTCTAAACTAGAGAGTGAGAAGCAGAGCATGAAAGAATTTCTTGAGATGCAGGAGCACAATTCTAGCAACTTTTTATAGAAAAATCACCATACTGTGCATGAGCCGAAAATGTGCTATTAAGGTCACTATACAGGCATTTCATACAAAGATGGGCTCAATAAAGGATAGAAATGGCATGAACCTAACAGAAGCAGAAGATATTAAGAAGAGGTGGCCAGAATACACAGAAAAACTACCAAAAAGATCTTCACGACACAGATAATCATGATAGACTGATCACTCACCTAGAGCCAGACATCCTGGAATGTGAAGTTAAGTGGGCCTTAGGAAGTATCACTATGAACAAAGCTAGTGGAGGTGATGGAATTCCAGTTGAGCTATTTCAAATCCTGAAAGATGATGCTTTGAAAGTGCTGCACTCAATATGCCAGCAAATTTGGAAAACTCAGCAGTGGCCACAGGACTGGAAAAGGTCAGTTTTCATTCCAATCCCAAAGAAAGGCAATTCCAAAGAATGCTCAAACTACTGCACAATTTCACTCATCTCACATGTTAGTAAACTGATGCTCAAAATTCTCCAAGCCAGGCTTCAGCAATGTGTGAACCGTGAGCTTCCAGATAGTCAAGCTGGTTTTAGAAAGGGCAGAGGAACCAAGATCAAATTGCCAACATCCGTTGGATCATCAAAAAAGCAAAAGAGTTCCAGGAAAACATCTATTTCTGCTTTATTGACTATCCCAAAGCCTTTGACTCTGTGTATCACAATAAACTGTGGAAAATTCTGAAGGAGATGGGCATACCAGACCACCTGAACTGCCTCTTGAGAAATCTGTATGCAGGTCAGGAAGCAACAGTTAAAACTGAACATAGCACAACAGACTGGTTCCAAATAGGAAAAGGAGTAAGTCAAGGCAGTATACTGTCACCCTGCTTCTTTAACTTATAGGCAGAGCACATCATGAGAAACACTGGGCTGGAAGAAGCACAAGCTGGAATCAAGATTGCCGGGAGAAATATCAATAACCTCAGATATGCAGATGACACCACCCTTATGGCAGAAAGTGAAGAGGAACTAAAAAGCCTCTTGATGAAAGTGAAAGAGGAGAGTGAAAAAGTTGGCTTAATGCTCAACATTCAGAAAATGAAGATCATGGCATCTGGTCCCATCACTTCATGGCAAATAGATGGGGAAACAGTGGCTGATTTATTTTGGGGGGCTCCAAAATCACTGTAGATGGTGACTGCAGCCATGAAATTAAAAGACGCTTACTCCTTGGAAGAAAAGTTATGACCAACCTAGACAGCATATTAAAAAGCAGAGACATTACTTTACCAACAAAGGTCCATCTAGTCAAGGCTAAGGTTTTTCCAGTAGTCATGCATGGATGTGAGAGTTGGACTACAAGGAAAGCTGAGCACCAAAGAATTGATGCTTTGAACTGTGGTGTTGGAGAAGACTTTTGAGAGTCCCTTGGACTGCAAGGAGATCCAACCAGTCCATCCTAAATGAGATCACTCCTGGGTGTTCATTGGAAGGACTGATGGTGAAGCTGAAACTCCAATACTTTGGCCACCTGATGCAAAGAACTGACTCATTTGAAAAGATCCTGAGGCTATGAAAGATTGAAGGCAGGAGGAAAAGGGGACGACAGAAGATGAGATGGTTGGATGGCAGCACCAACTCAATGGACATGAGTTTGGGTAGGCTCCAGGAGTTGGTGATGGACAGGGAGGGCTGACATGCTATGGTCAGTGGGGTCGCAAAGAGTCGGACATATCTGAGCAACTAACCAAACTGAACAGGCATATGTGGTTTAAGGTGCACATTAGCCCTTACATTGAACTGCTTCTTCCCCATGGAGACTTTTTCTATTCAATAGTTAACAAAGCATGAACACATGATCTACGTGGCCAAAGTGGTTCATTCCTCCATTCACAGTGATGGAGCCACAGAACAGGCATATAACTCAAACCAGATCATATCTACTAGACTTAATAAAGGAACACTGAGATGGATAATGTCTCCTATGGACTTCTGTGAGAACCATGGAAGCCTGGAACTGCCAATGGCATCGAAGATGCCTGACAATGAAGCCAAAGAGAGAAAAGTGGAGCCAAGCTACAGAGCAAGAGGCAGTATCTAGAATGGCCTGTAAGCTCCTCAATCCAGTCTTATTCGAGGACAACTGAACTATACTTTTCAGTTAAATGAACCAATTAATTTTACACATAAATAAAAGCATATATTACCTCTATATCCTTGTTTCTAAAACAAAAGGGAATATACTCTATACACTCCTCCACATACTGATTTTTTTCACTTAACAACACATTTGTAGACTGCTCATATTAGCACTTACATATCTACTTTATTATTCTTTAATAGCTGGATAAAACTCCATTGTGTGGGTGTGACATGGTATATTGTTCTATTTCTTCACTGGTCAACATTTAGGACATTTACAATCAGTTGCTAAATCAAACTAAACAACAATGAATATCCCTAGACATGTGTCTTAAGTGTTTTTGTGCTGCATGCAAATATCATCTCTAGACTTTCAGGAAGCAACTGAAAAGCTGACTCTGAAATTTAAACGGAAATTCAAAAGATCTAAAACAGTCAACAAAATTTTACAGAAGAAACTGTGAACCACTCACAAAATGGATTTCAAGACACCATAAAGTTGGAATAATCAGGACTATAGCTTTAGTATAGGAATGGGTGAAGAGATCAATATAACACAATGTAGAGTTCATGGAAAAAAATGTACATGCGCATTTAACTGAATGTCAATGAAGATACTAAAATAACAATGGGAAAAGAAAACTCTTCTCAATAAATTAAACTGAAACTAGAAGAAAAAAACTTGTGAAAAATGTGAACTTTAACCTCTATCTCATACCATACACAAAAATTAATTTGAAACAGATCATAAACCTAAGTGTATATAGACACACCTCAGCCATATTGCAGATATGGTTCCAGCTTACCACAGGAGATGCCCAAGGAGAAGTGCAGAGACAAGGAAATGGCTGATCAGTGGAGCTAACAGAACACACACAACATTTAACCATTAAGTTTGCTATCTCATATGGGTGCAGTTTATGATGCCTCAAAATGATCATAATAGTCACATTGATCATAATACTCACATTGAAGACCACTGATCACAGATCACTATAACAAATATAACAATAATGAAAAAGTTTGAAATATTGTGAGAACTGCCAAAATGTGACACAGAAATGAAATGAGCAAATGCTCTTGGAAAAACAATGCTAATAGCCTTAATCAAATCAATGTTGCCACAGTCTTCAATTAAAAAAATATATATATATATCTACCTAAAGAAACTAAAGACCTATATATAGAAAACTATAAAACACTGGTGAAATAAATCGAAGAGGACACTATTAGATGGAGAAATATACCATGTTTATGGATCAGAAGAATCAATACAGTTAAAAATGAGTATACTACCCAAAGCAATCTACAGATTCAATGCAATCCCTATCAAGCTACCAGAGGTATTTTTCACAGAACTAGAACAAATAATTTCACAATTTGTATGGAAATACAAAAAACCTCGAATAGCCAAAGCAATCTTGAGAAAGAAGAACGGAACTGGAGGAATCAACCTGCCTGACTTCAGGATCTACTACAAAGCCACAGTCATCAAGACAGTATGGTACTTGCACAAAGACAGAAACATAGATCAGTGGAACAAAACAGAAAGCCCAGAGATAAATCCACACACCTATGAACACCTTATCTTCGACAAAGGAGTCAAGAATATACAATGGATTAGAGACAGTCTCTTTAACAAGTGGTGCTGGGAAAACTGGTCAACCACTTGTAAAAGAATGAAACTAGAACACTTTCTAACACCATACACAAAAATAAACTCAAAATGGATTAAAGATCTAAACANTGGAGAAAAGGGAACCCTTTTACACTGTTGGTAGGAATGCAAACTAGTACAGCCACTATGGAGAACAGTGTGGAGATTCCGTAAAAAACTGGAAATAGAACTGCCTTATGACCCAGCAATCCCATTGCTTGGCATACACACCGAGGAAACTAGAATTGAAAGAGACACGTGTGCCCCAATGTTCATTGCAGCACTGTTTATAATAGCCAGGACATGGAAGCAACCTAGATGTCCATCAGCAGATGAATGGATAAGAAAACTGTGGTACATATACACAATGGAGTATTACTCAGCCATCAAAAATATGTTTGAATCAGTTTGAATCAGTTCTTATACGTTTGAATCAGTTCTAATGAGGTGGATGAAACTGGAGCCGATTATACAAAGTGAAGTAAGCCAGAAAGAAAAACACCAATACAGTATACTAACACATATATATGGAATTTAGAAAGATGGTAACGATAACCCTGTATGTGAGACAGCAAAAGAGACGCAGATGTACGGAACAGACTTTTTGACTCTGTGGGAGAGGAAGAGGGCAGGATGATTTGGGTGAATGGCATGGAAACATGTATAATATCTAATAAGAAATGAATCACCAGTCTAGGTTCAATGCAGGATATAGGATGCTTGGGGCTGGTGCAGTGGGATAACCCAGAAGGATGGTATGGGGAGGGAAGTGGGTAGGGGGTTTAGGAGTGGGAACTTATGTACACCCGTGGCAGATTCATGTTGATCTGTGGCAAAACCAATACAGTATTGTAAAGTGTAAAAAAAAAAAAAAGTGAAATAAAAAAAAAATTTTTTTAGGCAAAATCTGCACGTCTCAACAAATTGAAATGCAACAAAATAAGGTATATCTGTACACTAAAACCGCAAGGCTTACCAGAAGAAAATTCATTCAGTAGAGTATCTCTACAACCTTGGGCAAAAGTCCTGAATAGATACTTCACTAAAGAAGATGTGTGAATGGCCAATTACCGCATGAAAATGTGCTCAACATCACTAGTCAGCAGAGAAATGCAAAATACAACTACAGTTAGCTACCACTTCACACCTAATGGTTATATTTTAAAAATGATACGCCAAATGTTAGTAAAAAAATGTAGCAACATACGTTAAGACAGCATACATGCTGGTGAAAGTTTAAAACTGTACAATTACTTTGTGTGTGTGTTAGTCACTCAGCCATGTCCGACTCTTTGCAACCCCCATAGACTGTAGACCGCCAGGCTCCTCTGCCCATGGAATTCTCCAGGAAAGAATACTAGAGTGGGTAGCCCTTTCCTTCTCCAAGGGATCTTTCCAACCAAGGGACTGAACCCGGGTTTGCTGCAATGCGGTCAGATTCTCTACCATCTGAGCCACCTTACAATCACTTTATAAAACTGTTTAGCAGCTTGTCACATTAAACATACACTTACACCATGACCCAGCAATTCAATTCCTAAGAATTTACCCAAGAGAAATGAAAATCATGACCACAAGAAGTCTTGCACAAAAGTGTTCATAACATTATTCATGATAATCAAAAACAACAAAAACATCATCAATAGGGAAATAAATTCTAGTATACTCAAGACGTGAAACACTACCGGGCAATAAAGAACTGCCTTTTTACGAAGTGTGTTCATATTCCTAATGGAGAGTTTGTCAGGGTTTCTTCGGTTTTTACAAGAACAATTCCACAGGACAATAATCACAAAGCGGTCACAAAAAGGTAGACACAACTTGGCAACTAAACAACAACAAAATTATTTACAAACCCTCTTGTGGTCCCGCCGCTGGATGCTGTGCATCTTGCTGGGGAGAGGTTTCCGTCAGGCCCATTAACTCATTCAAAAAATGTGCTGTTAAAATCATGGTTCCTTCCTGGGGCGGCTGCTCCCACGAGCCCTAGCACTGGCCAGAGAAAATACCAGCAACATCATCACCAACCCCTTACACTGTCACAAGGGTTGAAAAGCCGTGTTTGAACAGAAAATAAGACTGAAACGGCTGTAGTGCAGCGTTTTATCTGTTTGCCGTTTGGGCGCTCATGCGCCCAAGGAAACGCGCCAGGGGTTTTTAATTAACTTGGATCACTTAATTGACTTGTAAGGAAGTCAATTTAGTTGACTTGTAAGTAAGTAACATCATGGACTCAATGGATGTGAATGTGAGCAAACTCTTGGAGATAGCAGAGGACAGAAAAGCCTAGTGTGCTATAGTCCATGGGGTAGCAGAGACTCAGACATGATTTATTGACTAAACAAGTATCAATAGAAAATAAGGATATTGATCTTTTATCAGTTTTATCTATCAAAGAATTTTCCCAAGGTATTTTTCTTTTGCCATCTATTTTTTTCATAATCTTTCACATTATTTTATAAGTTAATATGTGTAATTATTTTCTTTGTTAAATACTGTCTATGATGTCTCACAAGGTTTCCCTGGTAGCTCAGCTGGTAAAGAATCCATCTGCAATGCAGGAGACCTTGTTCGATTACTGGATCAGGAAGATCCCCTGGAGAACAGATGGGCTACCCACTCCAAGGTTCGTGGGCTTCCCTGGTAGCTCAGATGGTAAAGAATCTACCCACAATGTGGGATGCCTGGATTCGATCCTTGGATTGGGAAGATCCCCTGGAGAAGGGAAGAGCTACCCACTCCAGTATTCTTGCCTGGAGAATTCCATGGACAGAGGAGCCTGGCAGGTTACAGTCCATGGTGTTGCAAAGAGTCTTACACAACTAAGCGACTACACACACACGCGAAGTCTCACCATATCAAGAAAATGCGTATGCATTCTATAAACATCTTGTCACTAACAGCTAATTTAGATTCTAAAATGCATTTAAAATTTTAATTTCGTAAATTTAGAATAGTGTATGTTTTTGGACTCCAGCAAAAATAGGATAAACTCTATAATGGTAAACATCTTCCTTTCTTATGAGCCTTTGCCTTTGTCAAATACGTTTGTAAACCATTTTGCTTGTAGTATCTTAAAACAGGGAAGAAATGAAAATACATGTGCCCCTTTAAGGAACAGAAACACCAGTCATCCTGCAAGTCATAGATTTAAATGTGTTCCATGACTCTCTGTCCTTACATTCAGTATCCAATCTATCCATCAAGTTCTCCAAAACATATCTCTAATATGTTCAGGTCTCTCCCTCCCCACCACTACCATCTCAATCCAAGCCACCATCATCTTCCGTTAGAACTATCATTATAATCCCCCTGGTGTCACCTTTCTTCCACTGTGACCTCTCCACCATCCATTCTCAACCCAGCAGCCAGAGTGCTGATTTTATTATTTACATAACATAGTCCCTTTCTCTTATTTAAAACTCCTAACAACTTTCTAATCACAATTAAAATAAAAACCAACTTCTTTCCTAGCTCACAAAGCCCTAGGTGATCTGCCCTTGCTTTCCTTTCCACCCACATCTTGGCCTACTCTCTTCCTCATATTCTGCACTTTATCACAAAAGCCTTGCTTAAGCTCCTCTAACATACACTGAAGTTCTTGAGAACCTTTTGTCTCTTGCAAGCAGTTCCCTAGAGTTAAATACTCCTCTGCCATCCCCAACCCCTCCAATCTTTGCAGTTTGCTAGCTACCTTGTCAGGGAAGTCTCCTTTGGCCTCGCAGTCACACCATATGATGTCACCCAATTTAATTCTCTGCACAATAGTTGTCACTTTGATTTTTTGTTTGCGTTCACTATTTACTAGCATATTTTTGTCTGCCCTCACTAAAATGTAAGTTCCAGGTTTTCAGACCTTGTTTTTCTTAACACTGTATACCCAGCACCAATAACTGTATTTGATATACAGCAGATAAATTTCAGAAAATTAGAACACCCTAAAATACAGTGGCCCTTCTCTGAGGCAGTATTCAAAAAAAAAAAAGAGATTAGACAAATACCTATTAAGAAAGCTAGAGATTTTGATTCCAGGCAATACGATCAACCTGCAGTCTTCCGCCTTCTTTTACACTACTTGCATTTGCTGCTGCAAACTTCTGCCCATTCTTCAATCCTTACCCTCCATGTTCTTACTCTGTGAGCTGCCAACTGCCCTCAATTCTTGCCTAGCTCTTTAAACTTGATCTACAGTTTCGAACTTCCTATATCTTTGAAAAAAATTTTCTTCTTTAGGAATTAAACATAGAAGAAATAGTAAAGAATGCTCTAGCTGTACATAACCTCTTTATTCCCCTCCTGGATCTCCCATATGTATGCACTAACATTTCATAATTATCAGGTTCTGTTCCTTCTCAGAATTCTTATTATACATGGAAACATGTTTCTAACACTACCTTTACTCACATGACAGACCATTAACATCCATGAGAAGTGTTTTAACATGTCATTACAATATACAATTTCTCCTATAAAAATGCATTCATTATTGGTGAAAACTTTTAACTGATCTATAAAGATTTTATAAGGACAGAAACAAAAGAACTTACAAAGTCATAAGCATAAATTTTGTGACTAAAATAAACTCCATGCTATGTATGCCTTAGTTGGATGGCAAAGGATTATATTCAATGCATTTTCAGGGTTGGTCAGGAAGAGTAAAAAAGAAAACACAAATGTTAAAGCCAGTAATGTCAAGGTTTTCTCTCCTTGGAATCTTATTCAAAGATGCATTTTATACATCTATGCCATCCTATTTAGATTATCAAATAGCATCATATGTAACTATTAATATATACTATAAACAATTTACTTGACCGCCACGCATGCCTGCTCTTTAAAAGCTAATAATTCAGCACTTCCAGGAGATTGATAATGTACTAGCAATTCACTCAAAACAGATTTAAAAGTGTCCTGCCCTCCAGCAGAGCATTAGCCTTCACACCTGTTGTGAGGGACAAACGCATCGATTTTTCTAGTTCTCATAACAATTAAATATAGGTAGTTGAGGACAGAAAAAAAATCTTAAGTCAGTTCTCTTGAAAAGGGGCCTCTAAGAATATTTAAATGTCCTTGGTCATATTTTTCAAATGTAAAGAATTTACATGTCCATATAAACATTTCAGTCCATTTCTGTTTGTTCCTGAAAGCATTGTAATTCATAGATCAGCAAGTGTATATAAAGTGATTTATTTGTAGAAATTTGTCATTAAATTTACACCTTTCTGCACTTGGGAAAGGAGGTGTTTCTGAGAGCAGGCAACTTGTCCACACTTGTACATAACAACTTTACATCTAAGATCCTTTATATCAAATATACAAGTAAGTGCCCAAACCTTTTTGTTCCTATCAGAAAATAAGGATATAGGTAGGCTTGAATTAGGAGAAACTGTCCAGTCTGAGCACAAATTTGGGGAACAAGTGGCTGGTAAAATTCACCCAAAGTGAAATATTTCGCTAACCTATTGCTATTCTCTACGGGAGCTAGTAGTTTTTAAAACAGAAACATGCTTGAGAGCAACATTTTATATTTAATACATACTAAATGATTTAACCTCAAACAAGATAAAATACTTATCATATAGGCAGAAACCAGCTGTGTCCTTCGTTTTGACCACCAGTTCCCCCTCCCACCAGGGCTGGTCCACGTGCTCCCTCTGGGCGTGTCTGGTCAGTGTCTGACTGTTCCATCTCTTTTCTGTCCTCTTCCCCTCAGTCCTCTCCTCTGTGTAGTGCCACACTCACACAACCCCATTATGGTTATATTGTGCCTCTTTATTGCATTACTCAGACTTTCCTGCTCTGATGACTAGTTCCTAGAAGGTCACCTTGCCCTTCTCCTCTAATTGCCGGCCATTGCACAGTTTGTCTCTCTTCTGCATTTTCTCAGGTGGTGAGCTGCCACTGCCTACTTCAGGTTGAAAATATTTTGCCTTTCAGTGAACTTCTTGGAAAGTTCTTCATCTTTTCCATCTGAATGTCTTTATAGGAATGTCTTCCATCCAGTCATAGAATATTATTACGAGTGTAAAGGAGGCTCTTCAGAACAACGAGTACCCAACTAACTCATAGCATCACCAATAGCTGGCTTTATTATCTCAGTATTTGCTAAGGTAAGGGCTCAACTGAAAGAACCTGGATGTATCCTAGAAGTAAGTCTTAAATGACTTGATGTTAGTGTCACACAGATGAGGGAAATGGATTAATGGGATTTATGAAAAATTTCAACCACTCCTCCCATACTGACTCATCTTGAGCACACTTTCACTGAAATACCTTCCCTTATATCCTTCCATCAGATCATATCCATCCTTCAAATTCTGATTAGTCTAAATGAATGAGGGCCTGTAAGAATGTCCTTTCTAGTTCTAACAGACCAGCAACAAGCACTTTAGGAAATGTCTCTGTGGTTACATCCAGAACCTCAGGGCAAAACCCTGCCTCTTTTTCCCATACTGCTTGCTCTGTTGGGAAGTCTCTGATTCCTACCACATAATGCCCAGACCCATTAAATTAACACTTTGATAGTTATACGCTTGGCTCTCAATTCCAACCTCAGCCCTGGACTGTTGTACATACCTCCCCTTGGCTCCATATTCTCAGGCTCTGCTTTTAGAAAACCAGACTGCAGACAATCCTTCATGGCCAAACTTAATTCTGATTACTCTAAAAGATGAAAACGTGGAAAAATTAAAATACACATTCGGTGAGAACACATTTGCCCCAACACTGGCCTCTTAACATAAGCTGACCAAACCAAGATCTGATCACCTGTCACCATTAAACAACAGAGGATAAGATGGTTGGATGGCATCACCGACTCGATGCACATGGGTTTGGGTGGACTCTGAGGAGTTGGTGACGGACAGGGAGGCCTGGTGTGCTGCGGTTCACGGGGTTGCAAAGAGTTGGACACGACTGAGCGACTGAACTGAACTGAACACAATTAAAGTAAAACACAAATACCATCATCTGACTTTCCCCTCATTCAGTTGCAATTCAGTTTCATAACTTTTGAGTCTTTACCTGGCTCCAAACTTTTCCTTCGGAGTCCTTATATCCCTCCAGAATTCCAGGCTGGTACTTGTGGTATTCTCCTTGGCAGAGGAGCCTCAGATTTATTCAGCAAACATTCCTTTGACTTATGCCTTTAGTTCCCCAAATCCTGTGACTTTAGGTTGGATCTCTCTGTCATGGCCTTGTGTTTACAAGTTGTAGTCAACACGACTAAGCGACTTCACTTTCACTTTTCACTTTCATGCCTTGGAGAAGGAAATGGCAACCCATTCCAGTGTTCTTGCCTGAGGAATCCCACCCCTACCCACCCAGGGATGGGGGATCCTGGTGGGCTGCCATCTATGGGGTCGCACAGAGTCGGACACGACTGAAGTGACTTAGCAGCAGCAGCAGTCCCTGGATCAGAGAAAGGGACACTAGGTAATTTTTATTTCATTTTTAAATCACTTATTTCTATAATGATAGTTGGTGCACTGTAAGAGTTTTGTGAACTAAGTTCAGTTCAGTCGCTCAGTCGTGTCCAACTCTTTGCAACCCCATGAATCGCAGCACACGAGGCCTCCCTGTCCATCACCAACTCCCGGAGTTCACTCAGACTCATGTGCATCGAGTCGGTGATACCATCCAGCCATCTCCTCCTCTGTCATCCCCTTCTCCTCCTACCCCCAATCCCTCCCAGCATCAGGGTCTTTTCCAGTGAGTCAACTCTTTGCATGAGGTGGCCAAAGTATTGGAGTTTCAGCCACAGCATTAGTCCTTCCAATGAACACCCAGGACTGATCTCCTTTAGGATGGACTGGTTGGATCTCCTTGCAGTCCAAGGGACTTGCAAGAGTCTTCTCCAGCACCACAGTTCCAAAGCATCAATTCTTCGGCACTCAGATTTCTTTAAAAAGAAAAATAAGTCTATCAAGAGGCAGATCCCACAGACATTATATACTACCATTCCAGGAAAGAACTTAAAACCATGAATGCCTGCAAATCTCCTATTAACATGGCAAGTGAAATTTATTCCTATTTAAAATATATAAAACTTGTCCCAAAGTGGAAAAAAAATGTGTGCAAATTATACAGTCTGAAATAAAGATATTAATTAGCTAGCTTTGAACTGCAAGTAAATTGTCTGCAACTTAAAGATTCTTATTTTTTACAACTCCTTTAATTTTCTCCCACCTTTAATTTCATTTTTATGTAAAAAACTAAAGTTATGTTACTTTCCAGTCAATACAGAGGTTACCAATTGAAATTCAGCCAACAATTCTAACCACTTTGAACTTGTGTCTCATTAAAAAGAAAAGCATTTACCAGTACTATATTCCAGTTCCCTAGGTAACCAAGACTTCATTTCAAAACGGACTGGATAGTCACAAGTAAGCATAATATACACACATACAAACAAAAGGCAATTTTACTTCTATTGCTAAAATAGATTTGACCAAGTGCTTTTGCATGATGACAGATGGTAGCTGCATTAATATTTATGTTGGACATGGCAAGAGAGGCTCAAAGGAAAAGGAGTTTATATTGAAGATTTATCCTTGGAAATAGGTAAAAATCAAGTTCTCAGTGTAGAATGACCACAGGTTCCCAAATATGAGCATGAATCCATGCTCTGCCACCCTAAACAGATATATTATCTTGCATAAGTCTTATGTTCTCTAAACCTCAGTTTCCCCATGAATTAGAACTAAATTATAAGACTTCAATGGAAATTAAGTGAGCTAATGCTTATAAATCATAATTATAGCTACCATTTTCCACATGCTTCCCCTGGATTCATACTTAGTTGCTCAGTCGTGTCTGACTCTTTGAGATCTCATGGACTGTAGCCCACCAGGCTCTTCTGTCCATGGGATTCTCCAAGCAAGAATACTGGAGTGGGTAGCCATTCCCTTCTCCAAGGGATCTTCCCAACCCAGGGATCAAACCCAGGTCTCCTGCATTGCAGGTGGATTCTTTACTGCCTGAGGTATCAGGGAAGCCCCAACCCGGATTAGACATACATAACAGTCGGTTCAGTTAAGTTGCTCAGTCATGTCTGACTTTTGGAACCCCATGGACTGCAGCACACCAGGCTTCCCTGTCCATCACCCACTCCCAGAGCTTGCACAAACTCATGTCCATCAAGTCAGTGATGCCATCCAACCATCTCATCCTCTGTCGTCCATTTCTTCTGCCTCCAGTCTTTCCCAACATCAGAATCTTTTCCAATGAGTTGGTTCTTCGCGTCAGGTGGCCAAAGTATTGGAGTTCAGCTGCAGCATCAGTCCTTCCAATGAATATTCAGAACTTATTTCCTTTAGAATTAACTGGTTTGATCTCCTTGCAGTCCAAGGGGACTCTCAAGAGTCTTCTCCAACACCACAGTTCAAAAGCATCAATTTTTTATCACTCAGCCTTCTTTATGGTCCAAGTCTCACATCCATACATGAATACTGGAAAAATCATAGCTTTGACCTGATGGACTTTTGTCAGAAAAGTAATGTCTCTGCTTTTTAATATGCTGTCTGGGTTTGTTTCCAAAGGAGCAAGCATCTTTTAATTTCATGGCTGCAGTTACCATCTGCAGTGATTTTGGAGCCCAAGAAAATATTGATGAGGTAAATATCGGCACCTTCATTTTACTGACAAAGAAAGTAAGATTCTGCGAGTTTAGATAATTTGTCCATGGCCTCACAACTGATAAGTGGCAGGGGTAAAATTCAAAACTAAGGTTTCAAAGTCCTTGCTCTGGATCACTCCACTGTCCTGCAGCAAGATTGTACCTTAATTACAGTAGGCATTCGATAATGCTTTTTCTTATTAATTAGTATTGCAAATGCAAGGGGCACTTTTAGGGCTTCCAACTTGCATGACTCCAGAGGAACAATTCACATCTGAGTCTACATGAATGGCACACCCTTAGGAGTTATGCACTGAATAGCTAGTGTTTCTGTACATAGTAATCCTTGGCACTATTGTTCACAGGTCTCTGTAATTAAGAAAGGAGAGAGAGAAATATATTTCAAAGAGAATCTTTATTTGTAGTGGGCCCATAATATTTTGGCTCTCCCAGCAGCTTCAGAACAACTTTCACATGTTTAAAGAATGCCCTAAATTATGACTCATCTCTAAAGCTAGAACTCAGAACCCCTTTTCCTTGCTTAGGAAGTTTGGGTACAAGTATATATAATCATGGGGCATGAATTAAGCCAGTCAAGCTCATCTGTATTTCATTCCAGAAGTAGTAAACATGGGACACCATACCTGACTTTCACTGTTTACCTCATCTTAAAATGTTTAATTTTCACTTTTTCCATCTCCTTACAGCATGGTCTTCATACTGGGTTACCAGTCCTCACTTTCCACCATCACAATACTTTAACAAAGTTTTCTAAATAACTCTTATCTTCCAAAAATAACTTTTTTGGCAATGCCAGTTGTCAAGATAGAAATATTTTTCAGTCTCTCCTCATGGTATATACTTGATATAAGTGGATGGCACATAGAAAGTGCTCAGTAAATGCTAGTTCCCTTGCTATCTTCCCTATACATCCCATTTCCTCTTCAAGAACAGGAACTAGGCCTTATACCTACTACTGTACCCAAAGCGTCCAGTGTTACATGTCAGGAGGTGCACATCATGTTGACTTGGCGATGATGGTGGTGGTAAGGACCCAAGACACAACTATAAAGCACAAAACAGTGCCCATAACTACTTGCTATAGGCAAATATGTTGTTCCTTCAAAATTAATATCCCAAAGTGTTGGTATTTGAAGGAAACGCTTTTGGAAAGTGAAGCAGTCATGAGGACAGAGACCTCATGATCAGGATTAGTGCCCTTATAAAAGAGGCCCCAGAGGGTTTTCACGCCCCTTCTGTCACGTGAGGATACAATCAGAAGGTGACTGTCTCTGAACAGGAAGTAGGCCTCATCAGTTATAGATCTGCCAGTGCAATAACCCTGGACTTCCAGCCTTCAGAACCGTGAGAAAGAAACTTGTTTCAAAGACACCCCATCTATGATATTTCAGTTATAGTAGCCTAAACAGACTAAGACACCACCCATGCCTAAATGCTGTATTTCATTTTATAAGTGTCCTATGGAAAAGAAACGAAGAAAATTAAATACCAACTTTTGCTAATCATCTTTTCCCTTTTAAATAATACATTTTGTTTTTTCATATATTCCTTCAAATATCAGAGCCTTCTTTCTATCTTGAACTATTTTTTTTTTGTTCAACTATCTCTTTTGTTTATTAAAACTCTCAACTGAGCATTCCCAAAGGCTGTGGGCAATGTAAATTAATTCCTAGGGGCTCAGCCTTAATCATCTGGTAACAGAGCAGTAGTGAGAATATGACCTGCCTTGGGTATCAGGAGTTGCCCAGGCTGCCTAGTGATAACTATTATTTATACAGACACACCCTTCACAAGAACCTTAACCCCTTCTACTCTGTCAGCAACTTTAATGGCTTAATGATCCTTAAAGCCTGTGATACTATGAACACAGATTACCCATCTCCGAAGCCTGTTCAAGCTCTCCAGGTTAGCCAGGTTGGTCTTCACATCTCCTGCAACACTAGCCAATCACTGCTCTCTGTATTTGTGCATGTGCCTCCACAGAATCTGCCCATCCATCTCTTCTTTTGAACTTCAGTGAAATGCCCCTTCTGCCTCTCGTCCAGCTCCAGAGTAATGTTAGTAATTATTCAAGGAATATTGATTTTTTTCTTAAATTTAATTTTATCTTGGAATATAGCTGATTTACAATACTGTGTTAGTTTCAGGTGTACAGCAAAGTGATTCAGTTTCATAAATACATATAAAAGTGAAAGTGTTAGTTGCTCAGTCATATCCAACTCTTTGTGACCCCATGAACTGTAGCCCACCAGGCTCCTCTCCCCATGGAATTCTCCAGGCAAGAATACTGGAGCTGATTGCCACTTCTTTCTCCAACCCAGGAATCAAACCCAGGTCTCCCATATTGTGGTCAGGTTTTTTACTATCTAAGCTAACAGAAAAATTATATTCAATTATATATGAATATATATATGAAACAATCACTTTGCTGCACACCTGAAACTAATATGAGAGTATATATATATAAAACACTGAATATATATATATATAACTGAACCATTTTCCTGTACAACAGAAACTAACACAATATTGTAAATCAACTACATTCCAAAGTAAAATAAAAACTGTTGTTCAGTCATGTCCAACTCTCTGCAACCCCAGGGACTGCAGCATGCCAGGCTTCCCTGTCCATCACCATTTCCCAGAGCTTGCTCAAACTCATGTCCATGGAATCAGTGATGCCATCCAACCATCTCATCCTCTGTTGTCCCCCTCTCCTCCTGCCTTCAGTCTATACCAGCATCAGGGTCTTTTCCATTGAGTCAGACCTTCACATCAGGTGGCCAAAGTATTGGAGCTTCAGCTTCAGCATCAGTCCTTCCAATGAATATCCGGGGTTGATTTCTTTTAGGATGGACTGGTTTGATCTCTTTGCTGTCCAAGGGACTCTCAAGAGTCTTCTCCAACACCATAGTTCAAAACTATCAATTCTTTGATGNTGGACTGGTTTGATCTCCTTGCTGTCCAAGGGACTCTCAAGAGTCTTCTCCAACACCATAGTTCAAAACTATCAATTCTTTGATGCTCAGCCTTCTTTATGGTCCAAGTCTCACACCCATACACGAATACTGGAAAAAAAAAAACATAGCTTTGACTGTATGGATCTTCAACAGCAAAGTAATGTCTCTGCTTTTTAATATGTTGTCTAGGTTTGTCATAGCTTTTCTTCCCAGAAGCAAGTGTCTTTTAATTTCATGCCTACAGTCACCATCCACAGTGATTTTTGGAGCCCAAGCAAATAAAGTCTGTCATTGTTTCATTTTTTTCCCATCTATTTGCCATGAAGTGATGGGACCAGATGTCATGATCTTCATTTTTTGAATGTTGAGTTTTAAGCCAACTTTTTCACTTTCCTCTTTCACATTCATCCAGAGGCTCTTTAGTTCCTCTTCACTTTCTGCCATAAGGGTGGTGTCATCTGTATATCTGATGTCATCTGCATATCTAATTTAAATAAAAATTAAATTTAAGAAAAATATTAACATTCACTGAGTAATTATTAACATTCTATATTCATTCTAACTATTAAGTTAGTACAAACATAACTGTGGTTTCAGACCATGAATTTTAAATCATTATATTAATAACTAGGCTCAAGCACATCTTTATTAATCAAAATAGGAACCATTACAATCAACAATTTGGCCAAAAAGAAATGTTTGTTTATTCCTGTAGCATAAAAATCCATGCTTCAGGATTCAGTGAACTAACTCTTGGAAAGCATTTTCTGCATCGGGCTAGTTGTGAAAGCTTCCTAGGTGGCACTAATGGTAACAACCTGCCTCCCAAAGCAGGAGATGAAAGAGACACAGGTTCTATCCCTGAGTTGGGAAGATCCCCTGGAGGAGGGCATGGCAACCCACTCCAGTATTCTTGTCTGGAAACTACCATGAACAGAGGAGCCTGGCAGACTATAGCCCATAGGGTCATGAAGAGTTGGACATGACTGAAGCAAATTAACACACACACACACACACACACACACATATATCCATTCTTTTTCAGATTCTTTTCCCAAATAGGTAATTGCAGAGTATTGAGTAGAGTTACCAGTGCTATACAGTAGATCCTTGTTGATTATTTTATATAGTGGTGAGTATACATTAATCCCAAACCCCTAATTTATCCACCCTACCTTTCCCCTTTGGTAACCATAAATCTGTTTGCAAAGTCTGTGTCTTTTTCTATTTTGTAAATAAGTTCATTTGAGTCATTTTTTTAGATTTCGTATATAAGTGATATTTATGATATTTGTCTTTGTCTGATTTACTTCACTTAGTATGATCATCTCTAGGTCCATCCAGGTTGATATACCACATCTTTATCCATTCATCTGCTGATGGACATTTAGGTTGCCTCTATGTCTTGGCTATTGTCAATAGTGCTGCAATGAATTTTTTTTAATTGGAGTATAATTGCTTTACACTGTTGTGTCAGTTTCTGCTGTACTGCAAAGTGAATCAGCCATGTGTATGTAAGTATCCCCTCTCTTTTGGGTTTCCTTCCCATTTAGGTTACCACAGAACACCAAGTTCCCTATGCCCTACAGTATGTTCTCCTTAATTATCTGTTTTATACATAGTAGTGTACATATGCCAATCTCATTCTCTCAAATCGGCCCACCCACTGCTTTTCCCCCGTGTTCTCCATACACTTGTTCCCTAGTATATGTCTCTATTTCTGCTTCGCAAAAAACATTGTCTATACCCTCTTTCTAGACTCCACATATATACAGTAATATATTTGTTTTTCTCCACTTCATTCTGTATGATAGTCTCTAGGTCCATCCATGTCTCTGCCAAAGAAACAACTTTGTTACTTTTTATAGCTGAGTAATATTCTGTGGTGTATATGTACCACATCTTCTTTATTCATTTCTCTATTGATAGACATTCAGGTTGCTTCCACATCTTGACTATTGTAAATAGTGCTCCAATGAACATTGGGGTGCATGGATCTTTTTGAATTAGTTTTCTTTGGGTACATGCACAATAGTGGGATTGCTGAGTTATATGGTAGTTCGATTTTTAGCTTTTTATGGAACCTCCATAGTGGCTGTATGGTACATCCCACCAACAGGGTAAGAGGGTTCCCTTTTCTCCATACCTTCTCCATCATTTATTGTTTGTAGATTTTTTTGATGATGGCAATTCTGACCATTTTGAGGTGATAAATCATTGTAGTTTTGATTTGCATTCTTCTAATAATTACTGATCTCCAGCATCTTTTCACATGTCTGTTGACCATCTGTATATCTTCTCTGGAGAAATGTCTATTTGAGTCTTCCACCTATTTTTTTATTGGGTTGTGTTTTGTTTTGTTTTTTATTGCACTGCATGAGCTGTTTGTGTATTTTGGAGAGTGATCCTTTGTCAGTTACTTCATTTACAAATATTTTCTCCCATTCTGAGGGTAGTCTTTTCATCTTGTTTCTGGTTTCATTTCCTGTGCAAAAGCCCTTAAGTTTAATTATGTCCCATTTGCTTATTTTTGTTTTTATTTTCATTATTCTGGGAGGGGTCAAAAAAGATCTTGCTATGATTTATGTCGAAGAGCATTCTACCTATGTTTTCCTCTAGGAGTTTTACAGCGTCTGGCCTTACATTTAGGTCTTTAATCCATTTTGAGTTTATTATCCTGTATGGTGTTAGACAGTGGTCTAGTTTCATTCTTTTACATGTAGCTGTCCAATTTTCCCAGCATCATATTATTGAATAGAATGTCTTTTCTTCATTGTATATTCTTGCCTCCTTTGTCATAAAGTAGGTAATCATGGGTGGGTGTGTTTATCTCTGAGCTTTCTATTCTGTTCCATTGATCTATATTTCTGTTTTTGTGCCAGAGCCATACTGTTGAATCTATAGCTTTGTAGTGTAGTCTGAAGTCAGGAACCTGATTTCTCCAGCTCCATTTTTCTTTCTCAAGATTGCTTTGGCTATTCGGGATCTTTTGTGTTTCCACACAAATTGTAAAAAATTTTGTTCTAATTCTGTGAAAAATGCCATTGGTAATTTGATAGGGGTTGTTTTGAATCTGTAAATTTCTTTGGGTAGAAAAGTCATTTTCACAATATTGATTCTTCCAATCCAAGAACCTGGTATATCTCTCCATCTATTTGTGTCATCATGGATTTCTTTCATCACTGTCTCAGAGCTCTCTGCATACAGGTCTTTTGCCTCCTTAAATAGGCTTATCCCTAGGTATTTTATACTTTTTGTTGCAATAGTAAGTGGGATTGTTTCCTTAATTTCTCTTTCTTATCTTTTGTTGTTAGTATATAGGAATGCAAGAGATTTCTGTGTATTAATTCTGTATCCTGTAACTTTACTAAACTCATTGATTAGCTCTAGTAGTTTTCTAGTGGTACCTTTAGGATTTCTATGTATGGTATCATGTCATCTGCAACGTGACAGTTTTACTTTTCTAATTTGGATTCCCTTTGTTTCTTTTTCTTCTCTGATTGACATGGCTAGGACTTTCAAAACCATGTTGAATAATAGTGGCAAGAGTGCACACCCTTGTCTTGTTCCTGATCTTAGAGGAAATGCTTTCAGCATTTCACCACTGACCATGATGCTTGCTGTGGATTTGTCATATATGGTCTTTATTAAGTTGAGGTAGGTTCCTTCTATGCTCCCTTTCTGGAGAGTTTTTATCATAAATGGGTGTTGAATTTTGTCAAAAGTTTATTCTGCATCTATTGAAGTGACCACATGATTTTTAGTCTACCCCACAACAGGAGACACACTCAGGCTAGGGTGTACATGGCTTCAGTACAGACCAAGGCTATAGTTCTTACTTTGCCCTGCCTTCCACAAACTGCCCACTACATTCTCCTTTGATTCCCTAAAGGTTCATTTCTGTCCCAGCTGATTTCCTCACTGTGAAGGGGTGGTTTTCTGAGTACAAGAACATCTCTCCTCACCTTCAACTTCCCACCAGGGTTTCTGGTCCCTTTTTTGATTCCTCTTTTCTTCCTTTCTTCTTCTTTCTTTCATCCTACCTGATTGCAAGGGAATTTTTTTTGTCCTTTAAGTTGTCTGAAGTCTTCCACAAAAGTTCAGCAGGTGTTCTGTGAGAACTGTCCCATTTATAGATGTATTCTGGATATGCTTGTGAGTAGAGAGGAATTCTGCATCCTCCTACTCCATCATCTTGACACCTCCCCTCTCAACATTAATTTTTGTATCCGCAATATGAGAGCAACAGAACCTACTTCAGCGTTGTTCTTGGGGTTAGATGGCATAAGGTATGTAAAGCACCTGGCACAGTGCCTGATATATAACAATGCTTAGTAGAAACAGGCTTCCTGCCTTCTCCTCCTCCAGCCCCCAGTGGTCTCTCTTCTCCCTGCTTCTTCTAATATAGTGTTTTATTTCTTCTTCCCCTTGTCTAGGCCCTAGCAAGCTCTTTCATTTAATTTAATCAGTTATTTAATCAACATTGAATTTGTCTAAAACTGTTCTATGAATTTGGGATGATGTACAAAATACACTCAGGAGCTTCTCTTCAACAAATGCACAGTGTATAATGGGCAGTAAATTGTTTTAATTAAATATAATTGTACTACAAGGTAGTCTCTGCTACAAAGAAGTGATGTATAAAGGACAGAGTGACAGACACTGCTATAGAATATGAATGAAAACCTCAGCAAAAAGACATTTAAGCTGGGTTATAAATAATTAATAAAACTTCATAGAATATGGCCAAAAAGTTTCTCAAGCGGAGAAAAGAAAATTTTTCCTAAAGAAATAGCTCACTATAAGAAAAAATCCTGTAGGCATATTTTGGCTTATTGTATTATTAATGGTGATTATCAATACCATATTTTTTAAAGCAACAAACAGGATACCTAAATACAAAGGAAATTATAGGGATAATGGAACAAAACATTTAGAAAACCTAAATATCTAGTTGTCATTTCTAGGAAAGTAAAATGAATGAACAAAAA
>SJYQ01005023.1:182729-216713 GCA_006410935.1 Redunca redunca
ATCAATGTACTATGTAGACTTTAATAATGATAATAATGGAATAAATGTAATATCATTTCAAATTTCTTAAATAATCTAAAATTGAAAGTTCTTATAATGTGTGAACAAAGACTTCAAAGGAAAATGCCTAAGAAAAACATGGCAGTTATTTGATGCGGCACTGGCCATTATTTTATAAAAATCTTTTTGAAATCCTCTAACAGTGTACAGTTTCAAAAAGAAAAGATGAGGTGTTACCATTCAGGAAATGCTTTTATGTTTATAAAATTATTTTAAAATATTTTTCAGATTAACTTATAACAATTTTTTACTTGCACTAAAAACAACAAACCGGAAGCATCAAGTATTCACTAAAGTAAATATTCCCACAATGTTAACTTACACTGCATTCTGGGAGCTTCCACCTTGTCCCTCCCTATCTCCAAAACTCAAGTCGCTCCCATTTAAAAAGATTGTAGGGTTTTTTTCACCCAGTGAAGAGCATATTTAATATTCAAAGCACAGAGCATTTAATTACCTGTGCTATAAGGATTTTCAACTGAAGTTGCCTCAACAAGAACACATTTATTTGGTGACAAAATGGATTCTAATTCTTGCCTTTTCCAAACAGTAAGATAAAACAGGAAAACCTTCACCAGACACATGATGCCTAAACATGAAATCAGTTGTAAATCTAATGTGGAGTCAGAAGAAAGAATAAGAGAAGATCAAAAGTTAAGAAAAAGGAATATGCTAACTCCTAGTAGTTTTTCTATTTCCTACCATTTAAAATCACGAATGCTTTAGCATTTGATTTTTAATGTGCCTGAAAGATCCATTCTTGAGTTTCTTATTAACTAATTGTTACAGAATTTTACTTTCTCAGATTACAAGATTAATGCACATATTTTTAAGAAAATATCAAAATAATTAAGAGTCTTAAGAATGTCACACATCCAATTTTAAAGAAGGAAACTGGACTGACTTTACATTATTACTGTCTTTTAAGTGTGATGGATATGCATATGTGTTTTATTAAATTTTTAATAAATGTAACAAACTACACTACAAGCAGTAAAATAATTATTTCCTTCAACACTCAGGATTTTCTTTTTTCATTTGTGGTGAATTCTTTCACAGGAATTATTAATCTTGAAAGGTCAACTATAAATATCTTTTCCTAATATCTCTGTGGCTGGGTAAAACTAAGCGTCTGCTTAATGAGCATGGTGCTCATCCGGCTTGGTTTTCTTTCTGTGGCTAGAGGAGATCAGCAACTCCAAATACATTTCCTAGAGCTACTCAGCAACAAGGGCCCAAAGTTTTCTGAGGTACCTGCTAGTATGTGGAGTTAGCAAGTGAAAGAAAGAGGAAAGGCAGTGAGCTTTCTGAATCTCCAAATGTTACATCTCCAGAAAATGTAACAAGCATCTGCCACTTATGTAAGTAAATCACATTTAAGCAGCACATTACTGTTTCTTAAGCATCTTATACACATATTCTCCTCCCTATAGATGATAGAACAATCTCAAAGAGCCCAAGGTCATGGCATGGCCACAGCTACTGAAGAGGCTGGAGATGAAATCTTCCTGCCCCAAATCTTAAGTTCTTCCAAGTGCACCACCATAGCCCACGGTGTTTAGAGTCAGATAAACCTATGCTTAGTTGTTGTAGTTTCTGCCGCTTCCTAGTTTGGGACAAGTCACTCAAGACCTCTGTGTCTCAGCTTCCTCATTTGCAAAATGGAATAACAGGAGCCTAGATAGCTTACGTTTGTTATGAGCACAAAATACTACAGATAGATCCCTTAGCACACTCGCAGCCCTGAGATCATCCAGTTGCTCTGTTTGTTGTAATTGCTGCTGTTGTTGCTGTCATTTGTCTCTAAATGCAGCCACCAGGATGATTCTTGTAGAAGGCAGCATAGTATGGTGGCTAGGAATGTTGAGCTCTCAAGCTAAACCCACCTGGGTTCAAAACCTACCACTGCTAGGTAAAAGCCATATGACTCTAAGCAGATTGCTTAATAATAACCTTTTGTTATCTCCATTTCTTTTAAAATGAAGGCAAGGATAATAAACCTAACTCTTTTGGCTTTTGGGAGGATTAAACAAAGTGCACACTTG
This sequence comes from Redunca redunca, assembly GCA_006410935.1. Taxonomy (NCBI): domain Eukaryota; kingdom Metazoa; phylum Chordata; class Mammalia; order Artiodactyla; family Bovidae; genus Redunca; species Redunca redunca. The sequence continues at coordinate 184,835 of SJYQ01005023.1, forward strand.
GAATACTTATAATAGTGCCTAATCTATAGAAGGCACTTAATAAGTGCTAACTTTAATCTATTGTCAATGTTATTTTATTAATTTCTAGCAGCTTCCCCCAAGGTTCTGACATTAAACTTACTTTAAGACATCTAGACATCTGTTATGTGTAGGTTATGGCAATGCATGGAAAGAAAGTGATACTTCCTGGGTGTGGTTACAATCTACTTTACTAGCTAGGATATAAATCTATACTTACAATGCAAGACATCATAATCTAACTGTCAGTGAAGGGTAAAGACAGCAGGTAGGACCAGAGTCCAGAGGAGGAAACCATTTTGAAAGCAGTAGTCTTTCATTTTGGGGAGCAGGTTTGTTATTTATGGCCAAAAGAAGAAAAAGAAGTGAGACCTGGTTCCAAGACTGAAATTTCATGGTCCTATAATATTAGTTTAATAATCAAGGGAAATAGGACTCTTTAATCCATTTTTATTTTATCTTATTTTATTTTATTTTATCTTAAAGCATTAAGAAAGTCATCTACCCCCTATTCATATCCTAGGTTCTCAAGAGAAAGGACATTTAATTCCAGAAATCAGTAGAAAGAAATAACCTCAGCATGAAAAACAATCATTACCAAAAAAGGAAACAGTGATTGAGTGTATGTATGTGTGTTGTGCACGTGTACATATATATATTCAGAGGCACATACAATGGCATCTCTTCAGGCTGATGTAAACCTCATCACAACCTTAAGCAGGTCAAATTCACAAACCAGCTTTTGGCAATCACTGGGGTAAAGTGAACTTCAGAGTATAACAGGTGTGGACCAGATCTATACTGGCAGAGCAAAGCAAAGAATTGGAATTAGATCATTTTAATCAAAATGTTTGTTTGGCTTCAGTTACTGAAATAACTTCTTTCCTAAAATCTGCTTCCGCTTCCTGATTCTGTTTGCTGAGAATAACAACTTTTTCAGACTGTTCATGCCAACAGTCCCAGCCCAGGGAACAGGAGCCACAATGGGTTAAACTGAAAATCATAAGCCAGGCCAGTAAATGGAGATGAATTGTTAGTGTTCCTAGAAAGAACAGCTCCGTTTTCCAGATTTCCTGAGGAAGGAGCTACATAAAGTGGTTTATTTGATTTTGCAGACGGAAGCAGGTAGCACGAATCTAGCAGGAAACAGAGCCCTCGAGGGAATATTCAGAGAATGTTTAAAAGGAAGCATTTTAGAAAAAATTTTAAATAACTATTTCAAACAAAGCTGGAGATACTATGTGGAGTAAAGGGCACAAGCTGTAAATCCCTAACCACTACTTACTGGTGATATCTTGAGCAATCCTCTCTACCACTCTGAGCCTCAGTTTTCTCATCTATAAAATGGGGAGAGAACAATACACCGTTTGCAGGGTTAAACTACAATAAATTACAATGTATATAAGTTGCCTGGCCCTTATTAGGTATTCAAAATGAGTAGCCATCACAATGACAGAAGATTTACTCAAATGGGGACCACTAATGTCTTTTTACTCATTTGGCAAATATGTATTGGACACTTGCAAGGTCACACAAGTCTTTGAATCCAAGGTGCTCAAAGTCCAGTGGCAGAGAAATAGTCTAATAGATTTTAACTGATTCTACAGTTTAAAAGGCATAAATAAGGTAGCTTTGGAATCATGGACCAAGGTACAGAGCAATCAAATGTGTAGAGGAGAAGCCCAGGAAAAACAAAGTGTTTGAACTGTCTTGAAAGGCATACAGGAACATTTTCAGTGGAGAAGGAAAGAAATGGCATTTCAGTCTGGGGGACTTGCATATACAACAGCATGAAAATACAAAAACCCCTGGTGCATTCAGGGAACCTTAAGTAATCACTTTCTGGGAGCCTTCAAACATTTAATTTGTCATGAGGATTTAAATAGGCCATTCATGCCATTTTATCCAAAACAGTAAAACTGTATTTGCAACAAATATGGCCATGCAACATATATATATGGCCATAAGGCAATTGACAATTTGCTCCTATCCTACATTTAGCATTGTCACCAGGCAACCTTAACAATTTTGAAGGGTTAGTTTTCTTCAGTGAATAGAGAGGTAGTGTTAAAAGTGACTCTTCCCCCAACATTCAGGCATTTTTCAGTTTAGTGAATGATGCACATTTTGACTGTAATAACTGATCTATTTCCTATACATCTAATAGATGAAAAACATGTTTTTATTTCATTCTCTGCACAATAACTGGAATAATTTTTTAAATGTATATTGCTTTTGTTTAACATTGTAACAATAAAGCACTACAATATTCATGACTAAACTTTTGGGACTATATTTAACATTGTGGAAGGAATTTGTTCTGTTTATATACTAAGAACACTAATGCCATCTTTCTAAATTCCATATATATGCGTTAGTATACTGTATTGGTGTTTTTCTTTCTGGCTTACTTCACTCTGTATAATCGGCTCCAGTTCCATCCATCTCCTTAGAACTGATTCAAATGTATTCTTTTTAATGGCCATTGTGTATATGTACCACAGCTTTCTTATCCATTCATCTGCTGATGGACATCTAGGTTGTTTCCATGACCCTGTATGTGAGACAACAAAAGAGACTCAGATCTATAGAGTGAACTATTGGACTCTGGGGGAGAGAGGGAGGGAGAGGGTGGGATGAGAAGGGAGAATGGCATTGAAACATGTATACTATCAAGCAAGAAACGAATCGCCAGTNTAGCACATAGATTTCTTTCGGACCGATATAGTTTAGATAGTGTCAACTTTTGACTGAGTTCTTCAATGTTTTTATTAATATTTTAAAGCATAACATCTGAGCCATTTGTGAATCAAAATCTTTAGTTACAGTAAATCTTTCCTAGACTTTATTAGTCTTGGGATAATCAACTGTTTGCCAAAGGGAAAGAAACGTCACACCCAGGAGCAAACTCAAGGTGTCAGACAGCAAAGAACATGCATCGCTCTCAGCATGCTGTTGAGGTGACCCTTAGAGAATCAAGATGGAATCATTATTCAGAGCCATCACAAGCTAGAAAAACACCTTCATTTTCTACACTGGGAAACTGTGATCCCTGAAAACTGGAACTGTGGCTTACTGGCCGACAAAGTTACATCAGTTAGGACTACACACCCCACCCAAACCAGCTTGAAGGTTTTTGATTGAACTAACAGTCCAAAGGTGAGGCAGATTTTGAGGTGCGGCCCAATGTAGGTGCTTACCTACAACAATGATGTTACCAGCACATTGATGCTTTTTCCTCTTTATCTATCATTGCCTTCTGCTCTGTTGGCTTTCATCCAAGACTCCATGCAGTAATAAGTGACTCCAGCCCCACCCTCTCCCAACACCAAGCCAAGAGGAAAAGAAGATCCATTTCCCACAGCTCTCCCCAAAGTCTAGGATTCCTCCTGAACCCAGTTCTGTCACTTGCCTCCTCTGAATTAATCTCGTTCCTGGGGCCAGACCACAGAAATGCCATTCTTCAGGAAAAGATACAGCCCTGAAACTGGAGTCCCGCCTGGTTCACACAGACAGAAGACAGGGAACGTATGGCTCGTCAGTGAAACTTGAAAATTATTGCCAAAAGGCAGGGGAAGGGATTCTAGAGAGGTAAACACCTAATTAATCCTACTTCTGCTCCTTACTTCATGCTACCTAGGGAAAGTCAATTACTTAAGTTTTAGTTTCCTAATCTGTAATTCAGCAGTCATCTCACAACTTCAGCTACATCACTGGGCATATTTGAAGATCAGGAGAAAAAGATATAAAATCTCTTCCTGTATATGATAAAAAGTATTAACATAAAAGGAAAACATAAGATTTAAATCTGAACATGTGTACACACACAGCCCTGTAGTATAAACGTGGGGATTTTGCAAAGATACTCTACATTGTAAATAAATCAAATTAATTTCCTAATCTTTATAGTCATCAATCAGCCTTCACACGCTTTCACTTAGGTATACTCATGGCGAGAATACCTGAGATTTTAAACAGAAAAAGCCTAACTGCATTGTACTTTCTCAAAGGATACAGCTCTTAATTCTAAATGTTGTCTATTTCAGAAGGAATGCAACCTTTTGTAGGAGTCAGGAAATATTCCCAAGGGAAATGACTTCAGCGTGAAAGGGAGTAGTCATCTAGGCAATGGCCACTTTTGAGTTTTGGGGGGTTTATTTTCCTGCTCCAAACCAGAGTGGACTATAATCCTATTCCCACTTTAGCAATTGCAAGCAAAAGGCATTATTCAGAGCATCTCTTCACTCTGTCATTTCTGGCCTTGCTTAGATTTGTACAGTAGCAAGTCAGAACAAAAATAGCTAATCCAATAAATATGTAGTAGTTGAATACTAATTGATGATGAAAAATTGAACTCTAACCAACCGGCGTTGCTCTATACTAAGGAAAAATGTTCTGATACCAAAGGCAATCAGTCTAATGTAGAAACCAACATGGCAATAAAAGAGCAGTTCCAAGCAGAACAACACACACAAAATAACTCGAAGAAAGAATTCCTGTCTGGGTGAGGTCACAGGACTTCCATCAACCCCTTCAAAAGAAAGCTGCTTGGAGATGAGAACAGCACCTTACTTATCCTTACCTGCACAATAATTAGCATAGCCCAGCTTCCATCACATAGTAAGCATTTGTTATTTTTTAAAATATACTTGACTTCAATGAGCAGAGTTGGAATGAAGTAAAAGACACTGTGTTATCCCTTCTAACAAAGGTATTGCCTGCTCCAAGTACTCTGAAATAAGTCAAAACCAGACCCGGACCCATATGCTTTGTACTATTTGCAGTGTTCTGTGTATATTTATGAGCTTAGTACAATAAGCACAGATTATTCCTTACTGTCCATTTCTCAACCAATCTTTTGTCTTTCAGAGACCTGAGTTAAAGGTGGCCCTTTAAAGTTATCGGTAAAGAAAAATAGCAGAATACATTGTGCCAAATCTATGTTTGTACTTACTTGTTACTTACTTTGAGTGAAGTGATAAATAGTCTTCCTAGCAGAATTATTTACAAATAATTCTGGCTGAGCAACATCTTACAGGACATGTGAAATAGTCACAGAACATTAGGATGCATTTTAAAGCTAGTCACCTAACAAGAGATTTAGGGGGAAAAAATCGCTAGTTTCTAACTCTTTATGTATAATGTCCCTCTAAGCAAACAGCTCTAAAGTCTGAGATACTCAGTCCCCTAGAATTCCTTATACCTCTGTTCAAAATTCCACAGAGAAACTGGCTTGTCCTTTTAGGATGGTCTCAGCATGTAGAAATAAAGTGAAGCAACACTTAAGGAAGGTATATTAATGCAGCTTTTGGACCTGGAGCCTGAGAGCCCAAATCCAGAATCATCTTGCAGGCTTTCCATCCATTGCACCAGCCTCTCGGTTATTCAAATAAAGCCAGTAAGGACTGGATTACAAGTCAGAAGTCTATTTGTGACCTGTTTTGTGGCTCTTCCAGAGCCTTCATACCCAGAACAGTAACTGTAATGAGTAGCATGGAACCCTTGAAGTGGGCATGGCTCCTGCAGCAGCAAAACACAACCACCACCTTCAGACAGCAGCTCAACTTCCTTTACCTCCATATATCTTTAAGCCATGCATCACCAGGCTTCTGGTTCTAAACTCACCACTATTATCAGCTTGATCTGGCAGCTTCTGGGTTCTAATCCTGACATTGCCTAGCTGACTTTTGTGCACTAACGTCCTCCTCTGTAAAATGAGGATTTTACGTACATTAGCTAGATTGACTAGCTCAAAACTGATCTCATGTCTTATAAACATCATGTCATTGAGAAAGCTGAAGAGTGATTAGTCTAAAATAAGTAAACTTTTTGACTGGGATTAAACTACAAATTTCAATAGCAACTAACCTTAATTAGGGGCTTATTATGTATCAGACACTGTTCTAAACATTTCACATGTTTTGAACTGTTAAATTTTCAGAAATTGGGTCTTCCCTGGTGGCTCAGTGGTAAAGAATTCACTTGCCAATGCAGGAGACACTGTTTGGTACCTGGTCCAGGAAGATCCCACATGCCATAGATCAGCTAAATCCATTTGCCACAACTATTGAGCCTGTGCTCTAGAGCCCTGGAGTCACAACTACTGAGCCCACGTGCCCTAGAGCCTGAGCTCTACAACAAGAAAAGCCAACACAATGAGAAGCCCGTGCTCTGCAACTGGAGAGTAGCCCCCATTCGCCACAACTAGAGAAAGCCCGCACTCAACAACAAAGACTCTGCACAGCCAAAAATAAGTAAATAAATGAATAAAATTAACTTCAGAAGTCATTTAAGGTAGGTCCTCTGCTATCCTTATATCACAGGTAAGGAAACTGAGGCACAGAAGTATTACAAAGCATGCTCATAATCATGCAGATGATGGCCTGGGACTTAAATACCGGAATCTTGGTCCAGTGGAGAAGGAAATGGCAACCCACTCCAGTATTCTTGCCTGGGAAACCCCATGGACTGAGGAGCCTGGTGGGCTACAGTCCATGGGTTTGAAAAGACTCGGAAACGACTGAGTGACTAACACACACACAGAGAGAGTTAAGGAACTGAAGGAAACTGAATAAGGCTCAGGCAGAGAAAGCAACGGGGGAAGTGGTGAGAGAATGAATTGGACACGTTTGCAGAAGCTAACTCATAAAGAGCTATATTAAGACACTTGGACAAAGGCAGAATTACCTTAAAGCTAATAAAGTGCTCCACTCCCATGAAAGGCCTTGGCAAGCAGTTCACAGTCACAGTTTTTGAAAATTTTGCAAAAGAAAGGTACTTTTCACTGAAATTGGCAGAGACAGCTGTCTATTTCATTAAACATCCTGTGGTGTCAGTTGGCGCTGAAGTGGCTATGGCACTTGGGGGAACCCAGTTATGGAAAATACGGTTGACTAGATATTAGTTTGGGTTTACTATTCACAATCATTTCCAAATATGGGGAACTTACTAAAAGCCATTTCAGTGTTAAGAAAGGCTTTTTTCCTTTTTTTTTTTTTTAATGAGAATGGCATATTTGATAAAATTCAAATTCACAGCTTTTATTGCCATTTGGAAGACATATCCATAAAACAAGTTGGGAATTAAAGACTTCTAACACGAGTGTCTATGACAAGTATCTTCTTTTACTACTTTCAATTTTTTAAAAAATAGCTGATAAACTACAGATTAAAACAATGAAATATGAAATAGATGCAATAGAAATTAGAAATGAAATCAATAAAAATTACTCTAAAATTGAAAAGCAAATTTTTACAATAAGCTCTCAGATCATACCAAATGATTAATTAAGAAGAAGAAATTATAATTGCTTTGGAATAGAAGTAATAAGTAGACACCTGGATATTTTGATAATCCAATTAATGCAGAGAAGTGAGTTATATGAATACATTGGGAAAGAATTTAAAATTCTTGCTAATTTGAAATAAAATACTTGAGTCAACAGAGATGACACTTAGTATGCCACTGCAGAGGGGGCATCGACAACCAGTTGCTTAATGTGTATCATGAGCTTTAGTGGTCCTGAAGATTAGTCACTAAACAAGAAAATCTGAAACATTCTAAAATCTTACAACTCATGTTTAGAAGAATTTGATAGACGATTCCCCAAATTTGACAATAAACAGTTACAAGGCATATCAATAATGAGTTGTAAAGTTTTTCTAAAAAGAAAACTATTCTTAAAAAATAATCAAAAATCAATTTGAAAACATCAAATTTTGATTACCATTTTAAAGAAAAGATTGAATTATCAACCTACTCTCTTTATAGAAGATTTTACAAAACCACTGTCATATGAAAACATGATCAAAACACATCCATCTAAAAAATTAAGAAAGTATTCCAGTGATATGGTAGTCAGATAATTAATAAAAATAAAATATTATTTTACTCAATTTTAAAATATTTGTGGCATTTGTCAGATTTTTTTAAGGTATGCTTTGCTCATTCTCAAACATTCGCTTTGTTCCTATTTTTGTATTGATAATCTTGTGTTGTTTTCCCTAAAGAAGGCCCCCAAATTGTATAAACACTGAAATCTGCCTCTGAGCTTGGACATTAGTCCAAGGGTTTGTCTTCCTCTTCTATCCAGTCTATTTTATGCTCTGCCCAGATGTCACCCCTACACCATATTTCTTTGTGTTAATGTCTGTTTTCACAAAGGAAGGAGGGACTAGAATGTTTTAAACAACTGTTCTCTACTAGGCATCATATTAGGTGCTTTATGACATTACCTCGTTTAATTATATACATGTCTTGAAGGTAGGGCAATTGTTTTCCATAATATTTCCCCAAATCAAAAATAAATGCTGGTTGCAATAAGGCCTGCTCTCTATGAATGCTACCTTGCCAATTGCATATCTTAACAAGTCCTTCATAAGTGTGTTGATTAAAGATAACATATAACCTCTTCAGATGACCCATTTTAAAATTGAACATAGCTCCCCAAAATGGAGCTTTGGGTTAATTGTGGGTTCTTTGTTCATAAACACTGTTAATGTTAAGGTTGCACGGACAAACTGTTCACTTAAGGACTTGAATGCACTTTGTTTTCTGTACCTCACCCTGCCTGAGCATATTCCCTTCTAGCTCATAGTAGTCGGTGCTTAACACCCCACTGAGAATGACACTCTAATCCTGGGGGATTAAGCAAACACTGCCCCTAGTCTTCAGCATTACATTGTTAATCCATTAGGATTTACAAAAGTACAATTTGAAAAACAAGGAAATAATTCTATTGCCCATAATTTAGGATGGCAAAATCAGATCAATTAAGGCTGCCAACATATGATTTAATTAACACAACCATTGTTTGGAGGGTATTGCAGCACATATGGTATGATATGTAAAACCAAGCAACATTTTTTTTATAATGTGTGAATATAGATAATATAAAGTTACAGATCAAGTAGCGATCTCTTCCCTAGCTCTACCTTGGGTTGCATTTTTAACCTGACCCTGACTATATCAAGTGTCAATTTCATATATGATGATGAAATTGTCTATTGAAATAAAAAGTTATAACCAGCATTTTTTACTTTATATGTCAGGTTCTTAATAGTTTCCTAAATAACAAGGAACACTCTTAGTCAGTTGGCATTTTCCAGTGTTTTAATTGCCTGCTGTGATATAATTATTGTGACATTTTGGGATGTTTTTAACATCCTGAATTAAATATTCTGACATCCCACAGAGCACTTCATGAAAACAGTCAAACTGTATTCAAGTCATTAGCAGTCTACAGCTGTCCTTTAATATTAAAATTATTTTCCAACACAAAACACAGATGAAAATTGAAGTATTTAACAATTTTGAGCTCAGGTTAGATTTGAGCTATATGTTACCCTAATTTGGCAGGTAAGGAAGATCAAGGTGATGCTGAGATTCTTCCATTAAACTTTATCTGAAGCACCAAGTGAATTAAGGCCACCTCGTGATAGAAGATAATGAACAAAATGTACTGATTTCAACAGTGCAATTAGCCCCAGATTACACAGCCACAAATTCTGCATTAAGGATAATCACCAGACCACCACATCTCTTTTTCAATTGTCCTGGAAAGCTGGCTTGCTTTATTTTATTCAGGTATTTATTTATCTATCCATCCATCTGTTTATTTATTTGCTTCATATGATATATTCAAATAAAATCTTACAGATAATTTAGATAATTTATTTTTCAAATTTTTATAAAATTTTTAAAGGTAACACTCCATTTGCAGTATTACAAAATGTTGGCTATGTATCCCATGTTGTACAATGTATCCTGGAGCCTGTCTTACACCCAGTGGTTTATGCCTCACCCTCCCCTACCCCTATGTTGCCTCTCCCGTCAGCCCACCCATAATCACTAGATTTTCTCTGTATCTATGAGTCTGCCTTGTTATGCCTTGTGAGCTCTTTTTTTGTTATGCTCACTAATTTGTTGCATTTATTAAATTCCACACATAAGTGACATTATACAATATTTATCTTTTTCTATCTGACTTATTTCACTTAGTGTAATTCCCTCCAAGTCTGTCCATGTTAACACAAATAGCATATTTTCATTCTTTTTTATGACTGAGTATTACTGCCCTGTAGCCCACCAGGTTCCTCTGTCCGTGGAATTTCCCAGGCAAGAATACTGGAGTGGGTTGCCGTTTCCTTCTCCAGGGGATCTTCCTGACCCAGGGATCAAACCTGACTCTGGTGGATTGGCAGGTGGATTTTCTATCACTAAGCTACCAGGGAAGTCCTAGTATTCCATTGTTAGATAATTGATACATTTTAAATAACAGACCCTATGCTATACTCAGTGTGACAAGGTCCTAATGGATTTCCAAAGGGAAAGCCTACCCAGTGGTTAGCACAGGGATAACTCACCATCTTCACTTGGATGTCTTTCAAACATCTCAGAATTAGCACATCTGAAATCTTGATTCCCTTACCTTCTCTGCCCATAGTCTCCCCAATCTCAGGGAAAGGCAACTCTGTGCTTCCAGCTGTTCAGGTTCACAAATTTATTAGCCCTGTATTATGCCAGTATTATCCCTGATTCTTTTCTTGCTCTCACACATCAAAATACAAAACATCAAAGACTCCTATTGGCTAGAATTCAAAATCCAGTGCTTCCTACCACCTCTTCCTCTGCCTCTTAGTTCAAGCCACTATCACCTTTTTTAATTTGGTAAAATAGACATAAAAAGGGGACTTCCTTGGTGGTCCAGGGTTAAGACTCCATGTCCCCAGTACACAGGGTACACATTTGATCCCTGGTCACAGAACTAAGATCCCACATGTCATGAGGCATAGCTAAAAAAAAAAGAGAGAGAGACATAAAATTTGCCATGCTAACTATTTCAAAGCATATATTCCATGGCTTCCTTGGTGGTTCAGATGGTAAAGAATCCACTTGACGTGCAGGAGACTTGGATCAACCCCTGGGTTGGGAAGATCCCCTGGAGGGAATGGCTACCCACTCCAGTATTCTTTCCTGGAGGATTCCATGGACAGAGGAACCTGGGAGGTTACAGTTGATGGGGTTGAAAAGAGTTGGACACAGCTGAATCACTAACACACACCATGGAATTAAGTACATTCACAATGTTGTGCAACTATCACCACTATCCATTTCCAGAACTTTTTCATCATCCCAAATCTGTGAAACAGTAACTGCCCATTTCCCATCTCCCTCCACCAGTGCCTGATAACCCCACTCCACTTTCTCTATGAATCTAATTCTCACAGATATTTCATATAAGTGAAATCATGTAATATTTGTCCTTTTATGTTTGGCTCATTTCATTTAGCATTTTTAAATGCTTATCCATGTTGTAGCATGTATCAAATTTTCCTTTTCCTTTCTAAGGCTGAGTAATATACCATTGTATGCCTATTAAAGGCTTATCCATGTTGTAGCATGTATCAAATTTTCCTTTTCCTTTTTAAGGCTGAGTAATATACAATTGTATGCCTATTAAAATAGCTGAGTTTTTAAGATTTTATACATACTCTCAATTTAAACTCTCCAAGGTAAGGTAAGAGAATGTTGGCTTTAGGGGTGCCTGACAATCACTGGTGTTACCTATAGCAACTATAGCTATGCAGTGAAATAAACAGAACAACCTCAGGGATGGGGGTTAGGAAGTGCATAAGTAAGGGAGTAAGATTAGTGGAAAAGAGCACTGATGGGAACTGGGGAAGATAATATTAAAAAGAGACTCTACCTTCTTCACAATCTCTGCCTGGGCTAACCAAGATAGAAAGCTGTAGTATAGCAGGAGCAGCATAAATAAATGCTAAGTATGTTTTTAGTTACAACAAAGAAATATATAATAATTTTGATGCAAGCTCTGCATTGATTATGCCTGGTTTTTCTAGAAACATTGGCTTCATACTCTGTGACATAGCAGTTTAAAAGTTGCTTCTAAATTCAGTTTATTTCAATATTTGGCTTTAATGGATTTATAGCTGTTTTTAACAGCTGGAAAATACAAGCTTGCAAAGGCACAATACACACAATAGAAAATAAACAGGACAAAGTTTAGTAACAACAATGGATGAGATTCATATTTCAATTCACCGTAACTGTTTCAAGACTTTTGGCCCAGTTCTGGTGGGGTTAAATCACTGTTTTGTTATTTCAAAGTGACAACTTACAGTAGAAAGGAAGGGAAGTTTTTCTTGTTCTTTATAAATTATTAAAATTCTCCTTGATAATGCGATTTACTTATAGGAATGTTTTTAAGAAATGTGTCCGTTTTTTGTAGCATGTATCAAACGCTACAAATGTAGTTACATGTATCAAATGTAGTATGTGTCCAGTTTTTGGAAGTTTGCTTCATTTCAGCCTGACAGTGTAAAATCTCTTACCCAGACATGAACTGGAATATAGCCTATTTCACTGGAAGTAAACAAAGTGGTACCAAGGGCAGTACCGCTGCCCTGTATCTGCTTTGTGAAGCCCTCACATTTTCTCCCAACACCACACATCTTGTTCATGAAAAAGTCCATGTGGACCAAGGGAGACACTTCTGTCAATCAGCATGTTAAAACTTGGTAAAGCTCATTTCTCTTATGCCTGGTTTTTCTAAAAACATTGGAATTAATGAAATTAATACCCACAAGTTCTAGTATTTCCTCTTGCACTCCACTTTAGAAATCACTTACAGGGAAAGAGCTTGCTACATTTTAGATAAAAAAAAACTCAATATGACATAATGTGATTTACAGTTTTCAAAGGACTTTAATATCTACAAGGTTGTCAGCACTCACGAACTCCACTACTCACCATCCATTCAGTTCTCAACTTCTTCCAAACACCCTTCCATCCTTCTTCTTTCTCTCTAATGAAGGCTTCCTTTTGTTAAAAACAAAAAAGATACTTCTTAGTCTTCATCTGTCTCAATCCCTCTTTGGCTATCAACACGGTTACATGCCTTCTTTCTGCTTTTTTTTTTCACAGCATCAGTTCAGTTCAGTTCAGTCGCTTAGTCGTGTCTGACTCTTTGTGACCCCATGAACCGCAGCACGCCAGGCCTCCCTGTCCATCACCAACTCCCGGAGTTCACCCAGACTCATGTGCATCGAGTCGGTGATGCCATCCCGCCATCTCATCCTCTGTCATCCCCTTCTCCTCCTGCCCTCAATCTTTCACATCAGCTGGCCAAAGTATTTTGAGGTATAATTTACTTATCATAAAATTCATCCATTTTAAGTGCAAAATTCAATTCTTTTTAATAAATTTACAGAATCATGCAATCACTGCAACAGTCCAGTTTTAAAACATTTTCAAGCACTCCAAAAATACCGATGGCCCATTTATGCATTTTTTCCTAAACAATTGCCTTTGCTTTGGTCCAGTGACTGCACACTCTTGATTTCCCTGTTGTCTTTTTTCCCATTCTAGCCCATCCTCCTTGGTCTGTCCCTCCTACTCTACACAACCTTTAAATATATTCCTTACAACCTAATCCTAGGCCTTTACAGCCTAGGCCCTGGGTTTCTTTTCTTACTCCACATGCTTTTCTTAAGCCACCTTGTCCATTCCATGACTTTAATTACCACTCGTCTACACCAAAATCTATTCTTATACTTGAAACAAACACAACATTGCAAATCAACTGTACTTTAATTTTAAAAAATCTACTCTCCACTCAGACCTCTCTTCTGGGCTCTAAATTTTTATATATTATCTGTGTACCACCTTCAACTTAAGATGAAATGAACTTTAATGTTCTCTGTCTGCCTGCATGCATGCTCAGTCACTTCAGCCATGTCTAGCTCTTTGAGACCCGGTGGACTGCAGCCTGCCAGGCTCCTCTGTCCATGGGATTCTCTAGGCAAGAACACTGTAGTGGCTTGCCATGCCCTCCTCCAGGAGATCTTCCTGGCCCCGGGATTGAACTCTCTTCTCCTCTGTCTCCTGCATTGCAGGTGGATTCTTTACACACTGAGCTATCTGAGAAGCCCATTCTCTTTGTACCCCAAAACTTTTCCTCCTCCAATGTCTCTTCTCTCAATAAAGACATCACTAACATCTTTCACTCAGTGGCCTGTACCAGAAACCTTGTGCACTATCCTTAAGCTCTTTTTCCCTATCCTACCGTAATCAGGGCATCCCTTCTCCCCATCTCCATGGACACTTCCCCAGGCCCAAAGCAACAGCATTTCTTGCTTGAACAACTACTGTAACCTCCTAATGGTTTCTCTACATCCACTCTGGACCCCTTCTACAGTTTTCTCCACGATACTATCAGAGTCAAATAAAAAGTAAATATAATTCAAATCTACTTTAAATGTTTCAATGGTTTCTATAACCTTTATGATAAATTCAGAATTCTTCACCATAGCCTACATAGCCCTTCACCATCAGATCCCTAACAATCCCCCAGGCCCACAGGCATTCCTTTCATTCTTGCCTACTAAAATCCTACCACAGCCTTAACGTACCAAACTCTCCTCTCACTGTAGGTTACTTCCTCACCCTGAAATGTTCTTGCATGGGTTTCCCCACATCTCACTCTTACTCATTCTCAAGTGTTCCACATCTTCCCAAGAGAAACTTCTTCCCTGACTCTAGATTCTTTGTCAGTTTCAATAAAATACTCTCTCATAGTATCCTGGTCCTTGGTAGGATGGATCACAACTGTAATTAAATAACAATCTATATTGTTTAATGTCTGTTTCCCTCTCTAGGCTGTTATCTTCATGAGGGCAGGGACAATGTCAAATTTGCTTCATTATTGTATGCTTGGGAGCCTGACACATAAGAAGCACTCAGTAAATACCTGTCCAAGGACTGCATGGTTTCATTTAGTCCTCATAACAATCCTGAAAGTTAACTAAGACCATTCATACAGCATAGGTAAAGAAATTATTTTTCAGAGAATGCAGTTAACATGCCCAAGATCAATCACAGAGGATTTTATTAATAGAAGCATAAATAGAATAACACAGTGAGCATCTTAGAATACTTGCTTAATCAAAGCTAGAGTAATAATAAATGATACACATTGGCATTAATATTGTTCAGCTTTTAAACAAATCTTCCAGCCAAGGAACCAAAGCAGTTAGTCAGCCTTAGGAAATAGAGTTACACCTACACATTCAATCTCTAACTCTCAAAAAAATGCTTTTGAAGTAGAAATTAACTTATATTAAATTACTTTCTCCCAGGAAGTCCTAACCCAATGACCAATCTATTATTTGTACACACCATATAAAGATGATTGATGAAAAGAATCCATGGTTTCTCCCACTCCTATACCCAGTCACCACATAGTGAATAAACTGCTCTGAATCAAGGAATCTAGGTAGTGGTACGGTAGATAGTAATAAGCACTTTATAAATGTTTGTTGATTGGATATAGAGATGTTAATCAATAGAAATGAGCCAAAGCTTGAACCCTCAACTTCCTGATTCAAATTTTAAAGGTAACTTATACCTCAATCAAAAGAATTTAGATTGAACTTCTTGAGCCTCCCTCTTCCTAAGGCTTTACATGAACTAGCCCTTTCATGGTACTAACTACCACCCCACCAGCACTAGACAACTTTGCCAGAACTCTCTGGAGAGGAAAAATAAGGCTTTGAAATAAGATAAGAATGTATAGTAGACACAAAAACTTTTTATAATAAGCATAAAAGCCACTAACCAATTGATCAATTAAAAAAACAAAACAAAAACCTAAGCAATAAAAGCAATGGATATTATTTAGCAAATACCTGTTAAGTACCTGCGTTTGCCACATAGTGTTGATAATGATGACCCACATTTGTATAGTTTATAAAATGTTAATACCTGCCTTTCCTCCCTTTCTGCAGTGAACTTGAACACGCCAACCTGTGGTCTCACAGTCGCTTACTTTTTGATCTATCCCACTAAGATGCCAGCACAGAGATGTAGACTAGTCCTGTGAATTTTGTATCCAGCATACGAAGATAAGCCCTGAACTTTGATAAGCCCACCAAGCCATGGCATTTTCTTAACACTTTGGGAGTAAACATATAACTGGTTCTGCCACAAGTTCTAAATAGGACTCCAGTTCTTCCACTAGACCTGGGTTCTGCCTAAACCCCATTCAAACAGAAATCTGATGAACACTCTAACACTTGCTGGTCCCCTCTCAATGAGGCTGAGACCATTCCCAAGAAGTTTCTCCTTAAAGTTGACCAGAGTAGGCCAAACCAAGGCAAAAGATCAGTAGGTCAACTGCAAGATTGAATATCAGGACCAAACAAGATTTGATTGGCCTCCATAGTACACCAGGGTTATCAGAAGTGATGGAGAGCAAAAATCAAGTGTCAACCAGAGAGGCCAAATCTTAAACCCAGGCCAAGTATGTTACTTACAACAAATAGCATTAAACGATATACAAAGATCAGGATCACAGTAAATGCAGGAGAATAGTTTGAGTCAAGGATCAAAGTAAATAAGCAGCAAAAGATTTCAAGGATTTAATTTTAAGGCCTCTTCCTATCAGCATTGAGTTAGTAAATGGCTGGCTGGGTTAAAGGCATAAGAATAAGGGGAGTCCAGAATTGCAACCAAAAGAAAACTAAAATAGGTCCTCTTAACAAGATAAAGTTTGTTATTCCCATTTTACAGATAGGAAACTGAGGTTTCAAAGCCCCAGTGATTTGCCAAAGGGAGAACTCTGAACAAGGAGCAGGATGCAACCAGAACCAAACATAATGTCTGACTTCTGAAAAGCACTTTATAAATATCTGTTGACTGGATCCAGGAACAAACCAAAACTTGAAAACTTCTCATTCATGTTTTACCTGTAACTCTTGGGCTTAACTATAATAGCATTTTACATAAACTAGCTCTTTAATTGTATTATGTAGTACACCATCCTGTTTCCATTAGTGCTAAAGGTAAGTCAAATCACTCATGATTGGAGTTAGTCTAATGCAAGTCAGTTTGGTAGAAAGACGTTTTAAAGGTGAGACATGAACCAACAGAGAAGTCTTCCCTTACATTCAGTTCGGTTGAGTCACTTAGTCGTGTCTGACTCTTTGCGACCCCATGAATTGCAGCACGCCAGGCCTCCCTGTCCAAAACCAACTTCCGGAATTCACCCAGACTCAGGTGCATCAAGTTGATGATGCCATCCAGCCATCTCATCCACTGTTGTCCCCTTCTCCTCCTGCCCCCAATCCCTCCCAGCATCAGGGTCTTTTCCAATGAGTCAACTCTTCACATGAGGTGGCCAAAGTATTGGAGTTTCAGCTTCAGCATCAGTCCTTCCAATGAACACCTAGGACTGATCTCCTTTAGGATGGACTGGTTGGACCTCCTTGCAATCCAAGGGACTTTCAAGAGTCTTCTCTAACACCACAGTTCAAAAGCATCAATTCTTCGGCACTCAGCTTTCTTCACAGTCCAACTCTCACATCCATACATGACCACTGGAAAAACCACAGCCTTGACTAGACGGACCTTTGTTGGCAAAGTAATGTCTCTGGTTTTTAACATGCTGTCTAAGTTGGTCATAA
Organism: Redunca redunca; assembly: GCA_006410935.1. Classification (NCBI taxonomy): domain Eukaryota; kingdom Metazoa; phylum Chordata; class Mammalia; order Artiodactyla; family Bovidae; genus Redunca; species Redunca redunca. Next base: position 202,336 of record SJYQ01005023.1, read on the forward strand.
CTTTCCTTCCAAGGAGTAAGCGTCTTTTAATTTCATGGCTGAAATCACCATCTGCAGTGATTTTGGAGCCCCCAAAATTAAAGTCTGACACTGTTTCTACTCTTTCCCCATCTATTTCCAATGAAGTGATGGGACCAGATGCCATGATTTATGTTTTCTGAATGTTGAGCTTTAAGCCAACTTTTTCACTCTCCTCTTTCACTTTCATCAAGAGGCTTTTTAGTTCCTCTTCACTTTCTGCCATAAGGGTGGTGTCATCTGCATATCTGAGGTTACTGACATTTCTCCTGTCAATCTTGATTCCAGCTTGTGCCTCTTCCAACCCAGCATTTCTCATGATGTACTCTGCATAGAAGTTAAACAAGCAGAGTGACAATACACAGCCTTGACATACTCCTTTTCCTATTTGGAACCAGTCTGTTGTTCCATGTCCAGTTCTAACTGTTGCTTCCTGACCTGTATATAGGTTTCTCAAAAGGCAGGTCAGGTGGTCTGGTATTCCCATCTCTTGAAGAATTTTCCATAGTTTATTGTGATACACACCGTCAAAGGCTTTGGCATAATCAATAAAGCAGAAAGAGATGTTTTTCTGGAACTCTCTTGCTTTTTCCATGATCCAGTGGATGTTGGCAATTTGATCTCTGGTTTCTCTGCCTTTTCTAAAACCAGCTTGAACATCTGGAAGTTCACGGTTCATGTATTGCTGAAGTGTGGCTTGGAGAATTTTGAGCATTACTTTACTAGTGTGTGAGATGAGTGCAACTGTGTGGTAGTTTGAGCGTTCTTTGGTACTGCCTTTCTTTGGGATTCCCTTACATTAGCAATAAGCAAAAAAAAAAAAAAAAAGTGAAAATGGAAGCCATTTATATGCATGTTCTTGAGAGAAGCCGTATTTGCCTGGTTAGAGAAGCATCGCAGTTAATTTCTGTATCCCACAGGCAAAGTCACAGTGGACACAGTAGTGCAAACTTAAATGACACCCCTGTAATGACAACCTCAGCACAGAATATTTCTCTTAACTCTCTCTCTCTCTCTCTCTCTATCTGCTCAAAGCCAGGGATGAAGAGTACCTATATGAAAATGTGTTGACTGTATTAATAATAAACATTTGTTTTGAATTATATCTTGAATTAATAATGAGACTCTCAGATTGAGAGCTCACTCACTAGAAGCCTGTGTTTGTGAATATTGTTGGTTAATCATTGAGCTACCCTATGAACTTAACAGGCACTATATACAATAAACATGTGACTACAGTTTGCCCTTCATGCCTATGTGTTGCCTAACTAATAGCATAGATCTGAGAGCACAGTCTCGTAAATGATAGAATAAAATACACGAAATAACAATAAGACAATTCAAAACTCTCGACAGATAGAGACATAAAAGGTTAAGGTTGACATTCTTCCTTTAAAGTCACTGTGATGAGATGAGAGTAGCAAAATGCCAAACAGAAAGGAGGTAAAACAAGTGAAATTCACCACAGTAGCTGAATTATGTCCAAATCTCAACGGTGACAAGAAAGGCCTTTCAAGTCTAAATAAATATGGGGAAATACTGGTAATTATGCCTTCTATTTATCACCTTTCAGTAGCTGAAGGCATTTTACAACCTTTAACTCATTAATCTTCAAAACATGACTGTGAGTCTGGAGGATGACAGCTGGTCCACCTTGTTTCACAGAAAAATGATGAGACCTAGGGGATGAGATGAGTGGTAGAGCTGCTGCACCATGCCTGTAGGTCCACCAGGGAAGATATTCAAGCCAATAACTAGCCATTCTAAAATCCAGGCACTAAACCCACGGAAACATAGGCTTCCTCAAAGACATTTACTATCATAGCACAATCTAAAGTCCTAAGATTGGAAAGTCATTCTCTTCTAATGAGCTGCCAGGAATATGATTCTCTGCTCTTTTCCTTCTAGGTGTTAATGAGAATTTTTTTATTTGTGGAAAGAAACTTGATGCCATCAGTAATAATAAACATGTAACCAGAACTTTAAAATCATAAGTCATTAGATACTAAAGATGAGGTCCCTGTGTTATTTTACCCTGTGTCTATACTACCTTCAGGTGGTCTGTATCATTCACTGTTTGAAGTATTTGCTGTTACTCTCTGGAGGAAACTGAAATTCCTGTAAGAAGATTAAATATGCCTAGCCTATTGAGATCAGGCTTGACCATATAACTGCCTTTGGCCAGTGGAATGTAGGCAAAAGTCACATTTGTCACCTTTGAAAAGAAGTTGTAAAAATTAACATATGGTAGGCCATGGGAATTTCCCCTCTGTCAATAAATCTGAAAGCTGCAGATAGAGACTGTTCATCAGTTTATCCAAAATCACAGTTGGAAATGAACAAAGCTGAGATGTGAACCCAGGCATTTGAGTTCTAGCACCCGTTTTCTTAATGATTATTCCAGGAAATTTTCACCACTGTAAGAGTGTGGCCCAAAAGAGCCAAGGGTGAATTGTTCAATAAAAACTTTATAATTAGTAATTCCTTTAGGCACTGAGAGAACCTGACTCTGGTTTATAAAGGTAATCATTAATTAAATGTTTTCTGTATATATGTTTGCTCAAGGTCTTTATACAAGAGGTATATTTTTTATATTAGGTAGAAACCTATTTATACTTGAGAACAAAGTGACCAACTCTTTGTCTAATAGGCTAATACCTGCCCTCAAGGATTTCAATTACAATTCTTTATTCCCAAAAATAAGCTGGACAACTGACAACTTCTAGATTCAACCACCTCTTTGTATGGCCTTTTAACAATGCTTATCCTTCCCAGTAGTTATTGTTCTTTGTCCCTCAGGTTTCTCTACTCTGGAAACAGAGATTGAAACTGCAACTTTTGGATATGATTTCCTATTCTAATCTGCTGTTTCCCAAGTCTTCCCCATCTCAGTAATCACTACCTTCATTAAGCCAGGTGCTCAGAACACAAATTTGGAGTCACTCTTGAATCCTCACCTTCCCTCACACCCTTTATTTAATTCTTAAGCATCTACTGTTATTGGAGAAGGCAATGGCACCCCACTCCAGTACTCTTGCCTGGAAAATCCCATGGACGGAGGAGCCTGGTAGGCTGCAGTCCATGGGGTCGCGAAGAGTAGGACACGACTGAGTGACTTCACTTTCACTTTTCACTTTCATGCACTGGAGAAGGAAATGGCAACCCACTCCAGTGTTCTTGCCTGGAGAATCCCAGGGACGGGGGAGCCTGGTGGGCTGCCGTCTATGGGGTCACACAGAATCGGACATGACTGAAGCAACTTAGCAGCAGCAGCAGCAGTCCTAAATATATCCTATATTCTGAAATTTCCTGCATAACATACCACTTCTCCCAAACTCTGAGCCAGCATCAGCACTGCCAGGGCTGTGGCAGTAAACTCCTAACTGGTCTCCTTACTGCCACTCCTATCCTCAAACACATTGCTCTCCATAGAGCAGCCTGAGTCATCCTTCTAAAAGATAAATGGGATTGTGCCACACCCTCCTCTTTTAACAGTCAAAAAGCTCTCATCCAGTTTTACACTTGTCAATGTTTAATAACCTGTGTGACATCACCAAACACAAGGTTGGGAAGATATGCTAACAGTCTGATGGCATGCGTATTGTAAATGGTCTCTATGATATCACTGTTCCCTCCGCACTTAGAAAAAACTTCGGAGTTCTTGCTATGAATTCGAACCCCTACACAAGCTGCCCCTGCTACCCCTCAGATCTTACCATTCTTATTTGCTCTCCTGTAGCCATATTGGCCTCTTTGTTACTCCTCAAACGTTCCAAACATATGTCCATCTCAGTGAATGTCCCTCCCATAGATATTCACAGGGCTCTCATCTTCATTCAATTCTGAGTTCAAATGTGCCTTCCATAGTACCCTATATGAAATAAGAACTTCCCCTCTCCATCCTCTTACCCTTGATAGTTTTTAATCACTGTGTAACATACTATTATATTTATATACCCATAAATCCACTGGGGATATAAATTCCTCACAGTGAATGACAATCACCTTGCTCATTGCCGTATCCTCAGGATCTAAAACAGCTTGTAACAAATTATAGATGCTCAATAAATGTCTACTGAGTAAATGAATATATGAATAAATGAAACAACCAATGAATAAATGAAACGACCAATGACTAAGTCAACAAATAAGGTTTTTCTAAACAAAAAGATAGGAATAAGACTAGTGGAGAGGAGTATAAGGACCAAGTATCTTTTGAGTCCTAACTGAGTCCTGAAAGATCAGTGAAATCCAAGTTATGTATGCCTTGGTCTGTGTCAAGTGGAGAGCAAAAACTAATTAAATGACAGAGGTGATGAAATGAAAGCAAAAATAATGTGTAAAACAAATTAGGCAAATTTCAGGAACAAATAAGAATCTAGGGAGGGGTTGTTGTAAAGAAAGAAAGAGTAAGGACACATTAAACACAATCTTGGTTCAGTAGAGAAAGTCCATGAACAGTCATCAGGATGGGCTTCCCAAGTGGCTCAGCAGTAAAAAATCTGCCTGCAAAGCAGCAGACATGGGTTCAATCCCTGAGTAAGGAAGATCCCCTAGAGAAGGATATAGCAACCCACTCCAGTAGTCTTGCCTGGGAAATCCCATGGTCTGGTGGGCTTCAGTCCACAGGGTTGCAAAGAGTCTAACACAACTTAGGAACTGAATAGCACCAATCATCAGGATAATCCGACACTAATCCAAATACTTCCTACTTCCATTTACATGCTGAGCGAACTCACCCAAGGGATGTTGCTTAGTTTTCTAATCCATATTAAAAATCAATAAAAACAGGGGATGGGATGTCATCGTTTCTCAAGACCATTCTTATTGGTTAAGATCATATGGTTGCAAGGAAGAAACCAACTCTGGCTACCTTAGGCAGTAAAGAAGTTCATAAAAAGAATTTTGGGAAGCTCTTTAAGAATCAAAGGGAAGGCTGGAGAACCAGGACCAGGGAAGAACAGGAATTAAGGTAGGTCTGGATATCTCAAGGCAAGAACAGAATAATAATACTCCCAGTGTTAGCAACTGCAATTATAATATATACTGTATTTAAGATGTATCAGGCACATCCTAAACCCTTTAGATATTCTAACTTATTTAATTCTCATAACAACCCTGTGAGTTAGGTACTATTAATGACTCCATTGTAGAGATAAGGAAACCTGGCCTAAAGAGATTAAGTAACTTGTCCTAGTTACCTCATTTAGCTAGTAAGGGGTCTGAACTCAGGCTATCTGGCTTATGAGTCTCTGCTTTTAGCCACTCTGCATACTCTGACCTCTGATAGTCACTTCAGGTCCCCATGTGATTTAACAATTTTGTGTTATTTCACCAGGATTCAAAGTCCTAAAATAAGAGGTGGCAGAATTGCAATGGTTTGAATCTCACACTCAGCCCTTGGCTAAGGGAAGGCCTGTCACTTGCCTGACTGTACTCTGAAGATTACTCAGAAGAGAGCAAAAGGAACTCCCTTAAATGGAATGAGGGCAGCATCACCCAAAGCAAAAGAAATGAATCTCCGGCCAAACACAGAAGTCTCTAGTACACCATTTCATTTAATCTTCTAATCACAGTTTCTCAAGTTTCCAAGATCCCACTCACTCCCAATCACATGTGATTGTGATTTTCATAAAACCTCTTAATAGTCAGGCAAGAACAAGCACAGGACACTAATGCATTTTGTAAGGTAAAAAAAGAAAGAAAATTGAGGACTATTTCCTGACCTTTTAATGTGTATCAGAGCACAGTGCTAACAGCTTTACATATAATCTCATTTCATTCTTTCAGTGTTATGAGATAGATATTTTAAATGACATTGATGTTTAGAAAGATCTAGTGATTTGCCCAAGGTCATGTAGCTGGTAAAGCTAAGACTTAAACCCCAATTTGTCAGATTAAAATTTTAATTTTTTAATTTATAAGATATTAAGTTATGCTTCCCTGTACAAAAATTATAATGATCTTTAAGTTATGAAAAAATAATTCTAAGCATACATAAAATGCAAATTGTTTTATAACAGAAACCTAAGAAGATTAAAAATAAACCATAAGTGTGAAAATACCTTTAAAGCTAAAAGAACTAATTAGATTGAATATATTTTTTTATATTGGCTTCCCTGGTGGCTCAGAGGATAAAGCATCTGCCTGCAATACACGAGACCTGGGTTTGCTCCTTGGGTTGGGAAGATCCCCTAGAGAAGGAAATGGCAACCCACTCCAGTATTCTTGCCTGGAGAATCCCATGGACAGAGAAGCCTGGTGGGCTACAGTCCACGGGGTCGCAAAGAGTCAGACACAACTGAGCAACTTCACACACACACACACACACACACACACACACACATTTTTATAATTGGTCCAAGGCTATTAAAATCATATAATGATTATAAAATGTATTGACTCAGTAAAGTAACGAAAAGAATTGCTTTTATAATAAAGCATCATAACCTTGAATTTTCATTATAATCTTTCATTTGAGGTGTTGACAGCTTTGTGATCTCCAGCCCAGGGAAAGAGAAAGGAGGGAAAAATGGAGAAGCCAAGACAAGGGGGAAAGGTTGAACACTGATGATGCCAGTGATGATGCCTTCCAGTTGCCCTCAAATCAAGTGAGTTGTCCATACAATTTAACTCTCCATTTTCCTTCCAAGTAAAAAGATCAGTTCACTTATAAAGAAGATTTTGCAGTCAATAACAATTCACTGTTACTTACAAAGCAGAGGATAACAGGAAATTTTCCTTTCTTCTCAAGTTACAGGGAGGAAACATCAAAAAGAAAGACACAAATAAATAAATCTGTAGTTGGTCGTAAAGATCCACATATACCTATTCAGGAAGGGAGGGGAATGACTATGTCTATGTGAACAGTCTCTATACAACTTACAGAATGGAAATAAGCAGGCTAGGACTTTAAGCAACAGATAGAAACTACAGGTAATCCAGGTTAAGTCAGTAACTAATTACATGACTCTGGGCGAGTCACTTGGTTTCTCCGCCCTTTAGTCCGCCCTCTGATTGGGCACTACACAGAAATTCCCTGAAAACCAGATGTTACATCAAAGGCAATATTTCCTGGAGGCCAGCCTTGCTGACTTCTTTGAAAGGCACTAAATTTAGAAATAGCATGCAAATAACACTGCTCAGATTAAACTCGCTTATTAGTGGTCCAGATGATAATCAAAGGCAAACAGATGGTCGCTTAACAAATGTTATTGGAAGGAAGGCATCTTTAAATATAGGATTTGTGTGAAAAGTTTGCTTTTTCTTACAAGTTATTTTGATGATTATGCTGGAATGTTGGCATCTTTTTTCAGAATATAACTTTGTGGCGTCTCATACACATGTTGAGAAAGATCAAAGCTTTGGAGCACCAATGGGAGGTTGCTCCAAGTCTAATAAGCAAAATTATGCAGTTAAAATGGAACTTGAAAACCGTAATCATAAGTATATAGTTATCAAGAGCCAGAAGATTCATCTTAAGGAATCAGAGGTATTGAATATAGCTTGTTTTTAGAAACCTGACCCAATCTACACAAGTGCCAGAATAGGAAATGTTGTTTCTTTTAGCCTAACATATTGAGAACAGGATTTTATTGTTTTTCAAAAAACATTCTATCCTCTTTGCTCAGCAAAAAAAAAAAAAAAATGTGGTTATTAGCTATATCTCTTTCCCTTCTATACAGAAAAAAAAATTACAAACTGTATCCTAAAATACACAAGATAGCCTTCCACATGACTACTGGAACCTGTGAACCAACATTAACTCATGTTATTGATGTTAACTAATGTTCGTAACACAACTCATGTTATTGATTATTTATAAAATCCTAGGTGTTAGGCACTTTTTACAGAAGATATGTCAAAACAAAGCTACACACAGTTACGTTTTCCTGGAGGACAACTAGGATTGTTAGAGGCAGAACTCTACAAGGTAATATATCATTCAGGGTCCTTCTAAAATAAAGAAATCACACTAGTTAATTGAACAGAGAGAAGTCAATGTAAAGTATTCTTGAAAAGTAGTGAAAGTTAGTCACTCAGTCATGTCTGACTCTTTTCAACTGCATGGACTGTATATAGCCTGCTGGGTTCCTCTATCCATAGAATTGTCCAGGCAAGAATACTGGAGTGGCTAGCCATTCCCTTCTCAGGAGGTTTTCCCAACCCAACAATCAAACCCAGGTCTCCTGCATTACAGGCACATTCTTTACCATCTGAGCCACCAACCATATACAAAGTAATTGACTAGGTAACTGAAGGAGTAAAAGGGGAACTCTATTTAGTAGTGGGCTGCGAAGTGTTTACAACTAGATCTCTGGTTGGGGAAATCTCATTTGTAGCATTTGCCAATTTCCATGGTGTAAATACTCCCATGGTGGCAGATTTCCAGCTACCAACAGTGTAACATCTCACTTGAAAAATTCCTGAAAATTTAACAACAGACTCTGCAAGCCAATATGGGCTGGCTCCCTCACAGAGGTAGCAACTGCAGGAAACCACTAACACCCCTATGGCTGAGGAACAAAGAGGTTGAAATTATTGAAATTTAGAAGCCTGGAGGAGGGACTCTGCAGGGTGGGGCAGCCTCTGCACCCAAGGTAACCTTGTGTACCTGAACGGCCTCAATCAAAAATGCAAATATATTGGAGGAGATGCAACAGGGCTTGGTGAAGTGGGCTATTCAGTCCTTGGAGAAACACAACACTGAGAAGGGTATTTGACAAATACAAGCCCACTTGGCACAGCATCATGGAAGGAACTTGGTGATGTCTGTAACTAAATACTTGATCTACTTCTACCTGAGCCAGGTGGCTGTTCTTCTGTTCAGATCTGTTTGGAAACATGGGCTGTACCACGCACCCAGTGATCCAGCCAAAAACAAGGACTTCAGCCTAAATTCCAAATACCAGATGCTGAAATGTTCAGCCTCGCCTAAGGGAACACCTCAATCTTTGAACTTTTATTGTGTTGTTTTGAACAGGACACTCTGACATTTCTTGTATTATAAAACAAATAGCAAAACAGCTTCCATTTGTATTTTTTTTCCCCATTCCCCATGTTTTTCTGGGCAATATCCACTCTTTTTTTAAAAAATCTGGTGGAAAAATATGAAAAATAAATAAATGCCTTCATACATAAATACATAGACATAAAGAAGGTGTGACTAGTGCTGGTGACTCTGAAATCCACAATATTTGAAAGCCTCAGAGTAACTGCAAACCGGATTCAGTTCTGACTTAGGGAAGGAACTGCTGCATTGGGTAGCAAAGGACTGGAGCACAGCTCCCAGGTACAGGAAGAGATCTGGAAGCAATCAAGAAGGAGCATGGCTTTCTCCTCCTGCCTTGCCATCTCCTTCTAATGGTCTCTGATGGAAGAGTAACAGGAAACTCAGGGCAAAGCTGGATGTGGTTTGCAGAGTCCCAGCCCCAGGACTACTGCTCTGAATCTAGAAACAATGGTTTGGAACTGAAAGGCAATAATAGCTTAATAACAGGTCCAGTTATAATCAGAATACTATATTTGTATAACACTTTATAATTTGCAAAGCTTTTTTAAAAAATGCATTTGACATGATAACCACCATTTATGCTTGGCTATGAGCCAAGAACCATGCTAAATTTTATACACAACATACTTCAATTTTCAGAACGCTCTTATGAGCTAAGTATTGTTAACCTCATCCATTTTATGAAGAAACTGAGGTACAAAAAGTCTGACAGTTGCCTGAGATTACACAAGCTGATGGCAACTAAACAGTTGTTTCACATAAATGCGGTCTCTTAGCTACAGGGCTATCATTTTCAGTTAAGAAATAAACCAGAATGATAGCAAACTTCATTTGAGGTCAATTCAGAAAGATTTCTATTCTTAACAGGCTGTAGCAGAGATCCTGTTAGTTCTGACAGTTCCTGCTCTCAGTCATTGCATAGGAAAATTTTGGTAATATGCAAAAGATGCTCTTCTTAAGAGGTGTGTGTGTTAAAGTCAGGATCAACTGGAAACAAAACGTAAAAATAGCAACCTAAATAACTCAGGGGCTTCATTTTTGTCATATAAATGAGTCCAGAGCTTGGCCTTCCAAGAATGGTGTGATAACACTCTGATGTCCTCAAGAATCTAGATACTTTCTAACTTCTCACTGTTCCTTTGCAGGTGTCTTACCTTCTTGTGCTGCCTCCTTGTGCAAAGATTGCTCCTTCATATCAAATGTTGAGTTCCTGTTTAAGTTGAAAACAGAAGGACAAAGAACAGCTAATTCTTCTTAGAAGCCTCTCCCAGGAACCTCTGCTTACATCTGATTGTCCAGAACTGTGTCACGTGGCAACACACAGCTGAAAGGGAGGCTGGGAAATATTTCTTGTAGCTAGGCATTTTTCCACATGATAAAGTAGGGGTTCAGTTAGCTTGAAAAGAACAAAGCATATTGGTTTGGAAATTGTGCATATCAATCACAAAAGATAAGCAGGACTTGTAAGATTGACAGCTTATTTCCCCTTTACTTAATTCATCTGTCGTTGCTTTTTCCTACTTCCTTCGTTCGTTGACTCTGTCCCAGATTTCCCAAGGCAGCCTCAGGTGAAAATGTTCATCCCTTTGTTGTTTGAATTCTCTCATACTCACCAGCCTCGTGCCTTGATTTTGGCTTGGAAAATACGTGTCCATATAAACTATTTACTTGTTTTCTAGTGTATTCTACAGTAGCCCTTCAGTTTCTCTTAATTCTCGATTTAGGCACAGCTGACTCTGAACCTAAAGTCCCAAAATGTCTCCCTTTTTTTTTTTCACCATTTTTTCAAATTTCTGTGTTATTTTCAGTAACTCAAGATTCTTAGAGTTTGGAACCATTGCTAGATAAACTGAATAGAATATGTCAAGACAGCATATTAAACTTCATGTGGAATAATACCCTCCTTCAACAGAGTATCTACCTTCCATCCATAGCAATTGTGAATTTGAAGATTAGGGATTAGGAGGCCCTGAGCCTTCAGCCTGTGAGTACTTACTCTCTCCATCACTCTTTCTTCATACTATCTCAATGATAATAAGTAGAACCTTAAACAAGACGAAGATTTCAAGGACATAGAAAAGCATTCCAAGTAGGCACAGGACCCAGGATCTCCTTTCCTCTCCTTCTCCCTCTCTCTCCCAGAGACCATAGGCATGAGAATCAATAACCAAGCTCCAGTAGCCAGTGACTTAATAGGAAGGTCTGTCAGGTAAGAGGTAGGTTCAGTTCAGTTCAGTCACTCAGTCGTGTCCGACTCTTTGCAACCCCATGAATCGCAGCACACCAGGCCTCCCTGTCCATCACCATCTCCCAGAGTTCACTCAGACTCACATCCATCGAGTCTGTGATGACATCCAGCCGTCTCATCCTCTGTCGTCCCCTTCTCCTCCTGCCCCCAATCCCTCCCAGCATCAGAGTCTTTTCCAATGAGTCAACTCTTCGCATGAGGTGGCCAAAGTACCGGAGCTTCAGCTTTAGCATCATTCCTTCCAAAGAAATCCCAGGGTTGATCTCCTTCAGAATGGACTGGTTGGATCTCCTTGCAGTCCAAGGGACTCTCAAGGGTCTTCTCCAACACCACAGTTTAAAAGCATCACTTCTTCAGCGCTCAGCCTTCTTCACAGTCCAACTCTCACATCCATACACGACCACAGGAAAAACCACAGCCTTGACTAGACAGACCTTAGTCGGCAAAGTAATGTCTCTGCTTTTGAATATGCTATCTAGGTTGATCATAACTTTTCTTTCAAGGAGTAAGCGTCTTTTAATTTCATGGCTGCAGTCACCATCTGCAGTGATTTTGGAGCCCCAAAAAATAAAGTCTGACACTGTTTCCACTGTTTCCCCATCTATTTCCCATGAAGTGATGGGACCAGATGCCATGATCTTCGTTTTCTGAATGTTGAGCTTTAAGCCAACTTTTTCACTCTCCTCTTTCACTTTCATCAAGAGGCTTTTTATGACACCTCATAATTACTATGCAATATCTTAGCCTTTGTTTTAACAGATTGTTATAAGGTGTCGATCTGTGTATGTGTGTGTGTGCATGTACTTAACTCTACAGCCCTATACCACCAGAGCAGGCCCTTATGTCTTTTTCCCTTTTTTATCCTAAGTGTTTTTTAACAACTTTTTTTAGAAAGGTTTTAGATTTGTAGCAAAATAAAGCAAATAGTACACAGTGTTACCATATACCCTCCCCTCAGGAAGTATACCCTATTATTAACATCTTACACAGAATGGTACATTTGTTATAGTTAATGAACCAATATTGATACATTATTATTAAATAAAGTCCATTTGTTGTTGTCGTTATTTACTTGCTAAGTCATGTCTGACTCTGTGTGGTCCCCTGGACTGTAGCCTGCCAGGCTCCCTTGTCCAAGGGATTTCCCAGCCAAGAATATTGGAGTGGGTTGCCATTTCTTCCTCCGGTGGGTCTTCCTGACCCAGGGATCAAAACCATGTCTCCTGCATCTCCTGCATTGGCAGGTAGATTCTTTACCACTGAGTCACCCGGCAAACCCAAATAAAGTCCATAGTTTATTCATATTTCCTTAGCTTTTATCTAACGTCCTTTTTCTGTTAGAGAATCCCACAGGGATACCACATCTATTGCATTTAGTCATCATATCTTCTTAGACTTTTCTTGGCTGTGACAGTTTCTCTGACTTTCCTTATTTTTGTTTCTTTTTTTAAATATCTTGCTGGAGTATAATTGATTTACAATGTTGTGTTAGTTTCTGCTGTACAGTAAAGTGAATCAGTTTATATATATATATATATATCACTCTTTTTGAGATTCTTTTCCCATTTAGGTCATTATAGAGTATTGAGTAGGGTACCCTATGAGTAGGTTTTATTAGTTATCTATTTTCCTTGTTTTAAAAACATTAACAGTTTTAAGGAACGCTGCTCAGGTGTGTTATAAGATGCCCTCTATTGGAATTTGTCTGATGTTTTTCTCTTGTCTAGTTGAGGGTTATGCATTTGGGAGATCACAGAGGTAAACGGTCACTTTATCACAATCTTATCAGGGGTACATACAATCAGTTCTGTTCAGTTCAGTTGCTCAGTCATGCCTAACTCTGAGACCCCATGGACTGCAGCACACCAGGCTTCCCTGTCCATCACCAACTCCCGGAGTGTACCCAATAATGTCCACTGAGTCGGTGATGCCATCCAACTATCTCATCCTCGTGTCCTCTTCTACTCCCACTTTCAATCTTTCCCAGCATCAGGGTCTTTTCAAATGAGTAAGCTCTTCGCATCAGGTGGCCAAAGTATTGGAGCTTCAGCTTCAACATCAGTCCTCTGAATGAATACCCAAGGACTGATCTCCTTTAGGATGGATGGACTGGTTGGATCTCCTTGCAGTCCAAGTGACTCTCAAGAGTATTCTCCAACACCACAGTTCAAAAGCATCAATTCTTTGGTGCTCAGCTTTCTTTATACTCCAACTCTCACATCCATACATGACTATGGGAAACACAATAGCTTTGACTAGATGGACCTTTGTTGCTAAAGAAGTGTGTCTGCTTTTTAATATGCTGTCTAGGTAAGTAATAGCTTTTCTTCCAAGGAGTAAGCATCTTTTAATGTCATGCTGTGGTCACCACCTGCAGTGATTTTGGAGCCCCCCAAAATAAAATCAGCCACTGTTTCCACTGTTTCCCCATCTATTTGCCATGAAGTGATGGGACCAGATGCCATGATCTTAGTTTTTTGAAAGTTGAGTTTTAAGTCAACTTTTTCACTCTCCTCTTTCACTTTCATCAAGAGGCTCTTTCAGTTCAGTTCAGTTCAGTCGCTCAGTCATGTCTGACTCTTTGTGACCCTATGAATCGCAGCACACCAGGCCTCCCTGTATATAACCAACTCTCACAGTTCACTCAGACTCACGTCCATCGAGTCCGTGATGCCATCCAGCCATCTCATCCTCTGTCGTCCCCTTCTCCTCCTGCCCCTAATCCCTCCCAGCATCAGAGTCTTTTCCAATGAGTCAACTCTTCTCATGAGGTGGCCAAAGTACTGGAGTTTCAGCTTTAACATCATTCCCTCCAAAGAAATCCCAGGGCTGATCTTCAGAATGGACTGGTTGGATCTCCTTGCAGTCCAAGGGACTCAAGTGTCTTCTCCAACACCACAGTTCAAAAGCATCAATTCCTCAGCACTCAGCTTTCTTCACAGATCAATTCTCACATCCATACACGACCACTGGAAAAACCGTAGCCTTGACTAGACGGAACTTAGTTGGCAAGGTAATGTCTCTGCTTTTGAATATACTATCTAGGTTGATCATAACTTTCCTTCCAAGGAGTAAGCGTCTTTTAATTTCATGGCTGCA
>SJYQ01005023.1:216890-249302 GCA_006410935.1 Redunca redunca
AGCCAACTTTTTCACTCTCCTCTTTCACTTTCATCAAGAGACTTTTTAGTTCCTCTTCACTTTCTGCCATAAGGGTGGTGTCATCTGCATATCTGAGGTTATTGATATTTCTCCTGGCAATCTTGATTCCAGCTTGTGCTTCTTCCAGCCCAGTGTTTCTCTTGATGTACTCTGCATATAAGTTAAATAAACAGGGTGACAATATACAGCCTTGATGTACTCCTTTTCCTATTTGGAACCAGTCTGTTGTTCCATGTCCAGTTCTAACTGCTGCTTCCTACCTGCATACAGGTTTCTCAAGAGACAGGTCAGGTGGTCTGGTATTCCCATCTCTTTCAGAATTTTCCAGTTTAGTTTGATCCACACAGTCAAAGGCTTTGGCACAGTCAAGAAAGCAGAAATAGATGTTTTTCTGGAACTCTCTTGCTTTTTCCATGATCCAGCAGATGTTGGCAATTTGATCTCTGGTTCCTCTGCTTTTCCCAAAACCAGCTTGAACATCTGGAAGTTCACAGTTCATGTATTGCTGAAGTATGGCTTGGAGAATTTTGAGCATTACTTTACTAGCATGTGAGATGAGTGCAGTTGTGCGGTAGTTTTGAGCATTCTTTGGCATTGCCTTTCTTTGGGATTGGAATGAAAACTGACCTTTTCCAGTCCTGTGGCCACTGCTGAGTTTTCCAAATTTGCTGGTATATTGAGTGCAGCACTTTCACAGCATCATCTTTCAGGATTTGAAAGAGCTCAACTTAAATTCCATCACCTCCACTAGCTTTGTTCATAGTGATGTTTAGTAGAGGCCTTTTAGTTCTTCAATTTCTGCCATAAGTGTGGTGCCATCTTCATATCTCAGGTTATTGATATTTCTCCAGCAATCTTGATTCCAGCTTGTGCTTCATCCAGCCCAGCATTTCTCATAATGTACTCTGCATATAAGTTAAACACGCAGGGTGACAATATACAACCTTGATGTACTCCTTTCCCAATTTGGAACCAGTCTGTTGTTCCATGTCCAGTTCTAACTGTTGCTTCTTGACCTGCATACAGATTTCTCAAGAGGCAGGTCAGGTGGTCTGGTATTCCCATCTCTTTCACAGTTTGTTGTGATCCCACAGTCAAAGGCTTTGGCATTGGGGAGGGAGGAGGGAGTGGGGTTCAGGATGGGGATCACATGTGTGGTGGATTCATGTTGATGTATGGAAAAACCAATACAATATTGTAAAGTAATTAACCTCCAATTAAAATAAATAAATTTACTTTTTTTTAAAAGAAAAAGGCTTTGGCATAGTCAATAAAGCAGAAATAGATGTTTTTCTGGAATTCTCTTGCTTTTTCAATGATCAAACAGTTGTTGGCAATTTGATCTCTGGTTCCTCTGTCTTTTCTAAATTCAGCTTGAACATCTGAAAGTTCATGGTTCACATGCTGTTGAAGCCTGTGTGGCCCTGGAGCAGCAGCTGCATGGCGCTGGGTGGCTGTGAGGAGATACCTCACCTCCAAGGGCAAAGGAGAAGCCCCATGAAGATGGTAAGAGAGGCGAAATTGCATTCAGAATCAAACCCCATACCTGCCAGAAATGCTCAGATGACTTGAACAAATCTTGGGTACACCAGGACCCAGAGACCCCTCAGGGACTGAGACAGAACTATGTTTGAGTGTCTCCTGCAGGGCATGGGTCTTCAGTGGACTGCTGCAGGGGGCAGGGGCTCTGGGTGCAGGAGACCTGGGTATGGAATAAGACCTCTTGGAGGAGGTCGCCATTAACCCCACCATAGAGCAGCCAGAACTTATACAGGACTGGGAGACAGACTCCTTGAGGGCACTAACAAAACCTTGTGTGTACCAGGACCCAGGAGAAAGGAGCAGTGACCCCACAAGAGACTGAGCCAGACTTGCCCGTTAGTGTTAGGAGTCTCTGGCAGAGGTGTGGGTCAGTGGTGGCCTGCTGCAGGGTGGGGGGCACGGAGTGCATGGGACCTTTTGAAGAGGTTGCCATAGTTTGGCCTCAGGTCAGATAACAGGGAGGGAACACAGCCCCACCCATCAACAGAAAATTGGATTAAAGATTTATTGATCATGGCCCTGCCCATCAGAACAAGACTCAGTTTCCCCCCCAGTCAGTCTCTCCCATCAGGAAGCTTCCATAAGCCTCTTATCCTTTTCCATCAGAGGGCAGATGGAATGAAAACCACAGTCATAGAAAACTAACCAGTCTGGTCACGTGGACCACAGCCTTGTCTAACTCAGTGAAACCATGAGCCATGCTGTGTAGGGCCACCCGAGATGGATGGGTCATACAATCAGCATGACTAATTATTGTTGAAGTTGATCTTGGTCCCCTGGCTAAAATAGTGTTTTTCAGCTTTATCTACTATAAAGTTACTCTTTTTCCCACTTTCTATACTGTATACATTTTTCAAGGAAGCCAATCTATATAGTCCACACTTAAGAAGGGAGGAGTCATGCCCTCTCCTTTAGGCTGGAGTATCTACACAACTTGTTTGGACACCCTCTGTATGGGAGATTTGTCTCTTCTCCCCCATTTATCTATTATTCAATCATTTATCTCTATCAGTGTGGACACATGAATATTTATTTACACTTTGGGTTATAATCCAGTGCTACTTTGCTTATTTTGTTGCTCAAATTTGTCCAGCTTTGCCTATTGGCATCGCTTTCAGTTGACTCTCATGCCCCTTTGACATAATATAAATCAATGAAATTTTATTTTTTAGTTTGTTTGTTTAGACCTTCCTTATTTAGAGGTTCTACAAGATATGCCAGGCTCATCTTATATTATTTCCTGCCCCTGTCCTAGAATTAGCCATTTCTCCAATTACATTTTCATCTTTATTAACAATTTCAGTGTTTTCAACAATTTTTATTCAATAAATAACCATGAATTTCCTGTCTCCAACAAAGAAGAGATGAGAAGCACATACCAAAAAAATAAATAAATAATAATAAGTTTAGAAGATACAGATTCTTGAGAGAAGGAAGGAAGGAAGTGTTGCACATCTTCCTTTCCCTGAAGTTTCCAGAAGGTGAGTCACACTTCTGGACCGTCAGAGGGGGAAATCCATCTGCAGGAGAAAGCCACCACCTGGACCCCTTCAGAACATCCCTAGAGTGAGTACTCCCCCTCCAGAAGAAACTCTGCTTTCTTTTTCTTGCAGGGAAAAACATTGCTTCTAGTATTGCAAACAGAGGACACTATTCAGCGCATACATGTTTGGGAATGGTTCAGATTCTGGTGCTAACAAGAAGAATGAGAACAGCCCAAAGAAGGTGTCTGAAGACAGAAATATCCTCCAGCCCCTCAAAATATCAAAATACCCTTGTGAGAGGTGCCAGTGGATGTGAAGTGGCCAGTGGATCTTTCAGTGAAGCAGTATCAAGTAAAACGCACTGACTTCCATTTCTTAGAGACACAGGAAGTATGTTGATGGGACCGTGTTACAGAGAAGAGGCCCAGCAAACTGCGTGCTCCTGAAGGCACCAACAAATGGATAGAGGAAATCAGATCCAGATAACTGGCTGGAGTTTTCCTTCTGATAGTTTACAGAGGCAGTTTCCTCCAGAAAGCCCTCCTTGATCCATAGAATGGCCGGGTGGGGCATCTTTGAGCCCCTAAAGCTGTGGACTCTCATTGATTTATCAACAAATGTTTATTCAGTCCCTAATATAAGTCAGGAAATAAGCTATCTGCCAGGGATGAAGAGATGAACTTTACCGTCTCCCAACTCACATACCAAGAAATGAAGAAGGAGAGTGGGGTAATCACAAATATGTTAGTATGTAATTATAATCCATAACAGAATGCAATAGACAAGACAGAAAAGAAAAAACTACACAGGCTAGGAGGTGAAGGTGGCAGAGTGAATGAGGAAGCAATGCTGCTGCTTCTGCTGCTGAGTCACTTCAGTCGTGTCCGACTCTTCACGATGCTATGGATTGCAGCCTACCAGGCTCCTCTGTCCATGGGATTTTCCAGGCAAGAGTACTGGAGTGGAATGCCATCACCAAGCATCTAAGCAGTCTTAAAGGATGACAATTAATCTTCCAATTCCACTCGTTGACCATTCTTTATATTATCTATTAT
The DNA here is from genome assembly GCA_006410935.1 of Redunca redunca. Lineage (NCBI taxonomy): Eukaryota > Metazoa > Chordata > Mammalia > Artiodactyla > Bovidae > Redunca > Redunca redunca. Next base: position 220,993 of record SJYQ01005023.1, read on the forward strand.
AATATTATCGTATTGTTCTCTTGCTTTTTCTAACTCCTCTTAAAGACACCTTTTTGATTTTCTCAGTATTATCAGTCAAGGTTGCACAAGCAAAATGGAACCAAAAGGATATACATATATATAATAAAATAATTATTATTTGTGTATATATAATTATATATATATTTTATATATATTGGAGAAGGAAATGGCAATCCACTGCAGTACTCTTGCCTAGAGAATCCCATGGACAGAGGAACCTGGTGGGCTGCTATCCATTGGGTTGCACAGAGTCGGACATGACTGAAGCAACTTAGCATGCATGCATGCATTGGAGAAGGAAATGGCAACCCACTCCAGTATTCTTGCCTGGGGAATCCCAAGGACAGAGGAGCCTGGTGGGCTACCATCTATGGAGTTGCACAGAGTCAGACATGACTGATGCAACTTAGCAGCAGCAGTTATATCTATATTGATACATATAGATAAAAAGAAAGAGAGAGACAGAAATTAACTGAAAGGAATTGGCTTACAATTGTAGGAGGTGGCTAGGCTAGATATTCAGTTCAGTCACTCAGTCTTGTCTGAGTTTTTGCGACCCCATGAACTGCAGCACACCAGGCCTCCCTGTCCATCACCAACTCCCAGAGTTTACCCAAACTCATGTCCACTGAGTCAGTAATGCCATCCAATCATCTCATCCTCTGTCGTCCCCTTCTCCTCCTGCCCTCAATCTTTCCCCAGCATCAGGGTCTTTTCAAATGAGTCAGCTGTTTGCATCAGGTGGCCAAAGTATTGGAGTTTCAGCTTCAACATCAGTCCTTCCAATGAACACCCAGGACTGATATCCTTTAGGATAGACTGGATAGACCTCCTTGCAATCCAAGGGACTCTAAAGAGTTCCAACACCACAGTTCAAAAGCATCAATTCTTTGGTGCTTACCTTTCTTTATAGTCCAACTCTCATCTCCATACATGACCACTGGAAAAACCACAGCCTTGACTAGACAGACCTTTGTTAGCAAAGTAATGTCTCTGCTTTTTAATATTCTGTCTAGGTTGGCCATAACTTTCCTTCCAAGGAGTAAGCATTTTTTAATTTCATGGCTGCAATCACCATCTGCAGTGATTTTGGAGCCCCAAAAAATAAAGTCAGCCACTGTTTCCCCATCTATTTGCCATGAAGTGATGGGACCAGATGACATGATCTTAGTTTTTTGAATGTTGAGCTTTAAGCCAACTTTTTCACTCTCCTCTTTCACTTTCATCAAGAGGCTCTTTAGTTCTTCTTCACTTTCTGCCATTCTATGAAGACCTACTAGACCTTTTAGAAGTAACACCCATCCATCTCCTTAGAACTGATTCAAATGTATTTTTTTTAATGGCTGAGTAATACTCCATTGTGTATATGTACCACAACTGGAGCCGATTATACAGAGTGAAGTAAGCCAGAAAGAAAAACACCAATACAGTATACTAACGCATATATATGGAATTTAGAAAGACGGGGATGATGACCCTGTATGCGAGACAACAAAAGAGACTCAGATCTATAGAGAGAACTTTTGGACTCTGGGGGAGAGAGAGAGGGAGAGGGTGGGATGAGATGGGAGAATGGCATTGCAACATGTATACTATCAAGTAAGAAACGAATCGCCAGTTGATGTCTGATGCAGGATGCAGGATGCTTGGGACTGGTGCAAGGAGAGGACCCAGAGGGATGGCATGGGGTGGGAGGTGGGAGGGGATTCATGTTTGGGAACGCTTGTACACTCGTGGTGAATTCATGTCAATGTTTGGCAAAACCAATACAGTAATGTAAAGTAAACTAAAGTTAAAATAAAAATTTTAAAAGTTNCTAAAAAAAAAAGAAGGTATTAAGAAGAGGTGGCTAGAATACACAGAAGAACTGTACAAAAAAGATCTTCACAACACAGATAATCATGATGGTGTGATCACTCACCTCGAGCCAGACATCTAGAAGTAAATTCAAGTGGGCCATAAGAAACATCACTAAGTGGAGGTGATGGAATTTCAGTTGAGCTATTTCAAATCCTGAAAGATGATGCTGTGAAAGTGCTGCACTCAATATACCAGCAAATTTGGAAAACTCAGCAGTGCCCACAGGACTGGAAAAGGTCAGTTTTCATTCCAATCCCAAAGAAAGGCAACGCCAAAGAATGCTCACACTACCTCACAGTTTTACTCATCTCACATGCTAGTAAAGTAATGCTCAAAATTCTCCAAGCCAGGCTTCAGCAATACATGAACCATGAACTTCCTGATGTTCAAGCTGGTTTTAGAAAAGGCAGAGGAACCAGAGATCAAATTGCCAACATCTGCTGGATCATGGAAAAAGCAAGAGAGTTCCAGAAAAACATCTATTTCTGCTTTATTGACTATGGCAAAGCCTTTGACTGTGTGGATCACAATAAACTGTGGAAAATTCAGAAAAAGATGGGAATACCAGAGCACCTGACCTGCCTCTTGAGAAACCTATATGCAGGTCAGGAAGCAACAGTTAGAACTGGACATGGAACAAGAGATTGGTTCCAAATAGGAAAAGGAGTACATCAAGGCTGTATATTGTCACCCTGCTTGTTTAACTTATATGCAGAGTACATCAAGAGAAACACTGGGCTGGAAGAAGCACAAGCTAGAATCAAGATTGCTGGGAGAAATAATAACCTCAGATATGCAGATGACATCACCCTTATGGCAGAAAGTGAAGAAGAACTAAAGAACCTCTTGATGAAAGTGAAAGAGGCTAGATATATCAATATCTATATTGATAGGCTGGAAACTCTCCCACAGAAGCCGACACTGCAGTCCACAGGTGGACTTTCTTTTTCCTCAGGGAGACTTCAATTCTGTTGTCAAAGCCTTTCAACTGATTGGATCTGGCCCACCCAGATTTTTCAGGGTAATCTCCTTTTACTTAGAGACCAGATTTTTCAGGACAATCTCCTCTTACTAGAGATTATAGATGTTAAACAGATCTATAAATTGCCTTCACAGCAATACCCGCATGAATATTTGATTGATTAACTGGAGGATTACAGCCTAACCAAGTGGATACATACAATTGACCATCACACTCACCCATCTCTTTCTACCATCTGCCCTCAGCGCACCATTCACATGAGATCACAGTAAATTTAATTCTTCCAGGACTTGTTCAATGCAGTAGCCCTGCTTCCTCGCTGATTCCCCCTGTCTCCTGCCCCATTACACCTGACTACTCGAAGCTTTTGCCTAGACTTGGGCCTGGCTATAGCTGTGTGTCTGGGTGTGCCCAGTACACAGATGATACTGAACATTTCCCTGGGTGAACAAACAGGACTACTGCAATACAGGTGAAAGGGGGAGAGATGCCACATAACTGTTTAGAAAAATGGTATGTAAGGCACAATCATTTAGAAATTAATGAAAGTTGAAAATATGAGAGTTTGGGACCCTAGGAAAAAAAACTTCTATTCCTAAACCTGCCTTCCTGTCTCCTTTAAGTGTACAAAACAGAAAGTAAGTACTCAAGCCCCAAAATCAACTGGATTTGAAATCTAGATTATATAACCTATTTGAAATCTAGTGGAAGTTTCATAACCCCTGGGAACCTCAGTTTCTTCATCTTTGGCATGGGAAAATAATAAACCTTACTTCAGAAAGTTGTTATGACGATGATATGAGAAAATACATTAACACTTAGCACAAAGACAAGCATCCTATAGAGTTTTAAAAGTAGCTATTATTATCATTTTGGTGTTTGTTGTTTAGTCGCTAAGTCATGTCTGACTTCTTTGCAACCCCATGGACTGTGGCCAGCCAGGTTCCTCTCTCCACAGGGTTTCCCAAGCAAGACTATTGGAGCAGGTTGCCATTTCCTTCTCCAGGGAATCTTCCCAGCCTAGAGATAAAACCTGTGTCTCCTGCATTGACAGGCAGATTCTTTACCATGGAGCCTCAGGGAATATTATCAGTAAGTACCTACTATGTGCCAGGCAAAGTAAGGGATAATGAGATAAGTAAGAAGCTTGAAAATCCATTGAGAAATGTCAGACATTTCAATACAATGCGTAAATTCAACAGGAGAGGGAGAAGCACATAAAGGAGTTTAAGTTTCCCAGCCTAGGGACCAGGAAGACTTCACAGTGGAAATTCCACAGGAATTGAGCTTCCAAGGACCAGCAGTGCCTTCCTGAGCACAAAAATGGCAAAGGGCATTACAAGCATGAGTAACAGCATAGAAGAGCATAGTGTGTCTAGAGGAGAGCTGAAGTCCGGTGTGAATGGAGTATAGGTGCTGTGTGGTTGGGGGGAGAGGATGGGGTAAGATGGAGGAAGTGGAGAGTAGGAGGATGGCAAGGAATATAAAGACATCTGATGGAGGCTGATATGGCATGCTAAGGAGTTTGGCCTCTATCCTGAAGGCAGTTGGAGGCAGACTTCCAATTCTGCTTTTGGCCACAGAGCAATTGTACTGTAAATTGATAAAGCAGCATTTGTATTTACTTGTCTACAAGCCAGACATAGCAAATGCACACATCCCCATGGAAATGTTCCTCGCCAGGATCATCAGTAATCTGGGCAGAAGAGGGACAGGGGGATTACACACACCAAAAACAAGTCAACCATGGCGCCCAACCCAGTCCATTGCCTTACATCACCACATGGCTGGACTTACAGAGGCTTTGGGGAGGAAGAAAACTTTCTTACTTGAAACAAAAGGACATAGCCACAGATATATTTCTCTCTTCTCTGCCTTTTGCACACCCCGGTTCTGAACCATTTTACACACTTGAGTGTTCCCTCCTCCTTTCAGCACTTGCTTCTCTTGGCTTCTAGGACATCCTTGTTCTCCTGGGTGTCTTTCTACCTCACAGGTTGCCCCTTCTCAGTCTCCTTTACTGGTTCCTAATATTGGAGCCCGAGATTCCAGTCTTTGGATGTGTCCCTTATCTTCCCTCACTCCCTAGGTCCTTTCATGCACATGTATTACTTTAAATATGATCAATGTGCTGACAATTTCCAAATTTATATCATCGGCTCAGACCTCTCCTTTGAATTCCAAACTCTATATTCAACTGCCTGCTCAATATTTCTACTTGAAGTGTCAGGCATCTCAGACTTCAGATAGAGAAAACTAAACTTTTGGCCTTCCAAGCCAAATCTGTTCAATAAACATAAATCACAAGATTATTTTAAAACATAAATTATCACCTCACTTCACTGCTCAAAACTGTCCGACATCTCCTTGTTTCCTTCACAGTAAAAACCAAAGTCCTACAAAATCCCAGCTATTGAATTCCCTCCCCTTTGCCTGTCTGACATTGATCTTCTACCACTCTCCACCATGGCCACTCCACGCCAATCACACTAGCTTCTTCCTTTTCCTCATATACACAAGAACACAGGTGCCTCAGAGCCTTTACACTTCTTCCCCCTCCTGAGGACGCTCTTCCCCCAGAATACTGTAGATTACATGTCACTTTCTCAGTTAAATCTTCCCTAACTCGACCGCTGTCAACACCTCTTCCAGAATGCCATGTCTCCTTCCCAGCTTCATTTCCTCCTTAGCACCAGTCACCATCTAATCAGGCATCTCATATACTTTTTATCTGTCACTTTGTCGTTGTTTTTCTCTCTTGCCACCACCCCTAGAATATGACAAAGCAGGAGGACTTTTTTTGTTTTGTTCAACACTGTATGCTGTTGCTAAGTCACTTCAGTCGTGTCCGACCCTGTGCGACCCCGTAGACGGCAGCCCACCAGGCTCCCCCGTCCCTGGGATTCTCCAGGCAAGAACACTGGAGTGGGTTGCCATTTCCTTCTCCAAGGCATGAAAGTGAAAAGTGAAAGGGAAGTCGCTGAGTCGTGTCCCACTCTTAGTGACCCCATGGACTGCAGCCCACCAGGCTCCTCCACCCATGGGATTTTCTAAGCAAGAGTATTGGAGCAGCATTGTATACCCTCCAGAAAAAAAGAAAAAAGAACCTGACACATAGCAACTACTCAATAAACATTTTAAAATTAATTAATCAATCTATGAAAAAAGCGCTGCACTTAGAGTTTGAAGACTTGGGGTTGAATTCAAACTGTGACTTATTTCTTTGTACCTTTGGTCAAATGATTTATCTTCTTTGGCCTCAGCTTCCTCCTTTGAAAATTGAGGATAGTAATCTCTGTTTAACATGTAGCAATGATTAACTAGGATTATAAAACACGATACAGTGGGCACTCAACAAATGATTATATACTCATTTATCTTATTTAATATTTCTGGCAAATAAAAAAGTCAATCTGTAATAGAATGAGAGCTTCATCCACTTCCAGCAGTTCTTAGACAAAATATGATTTGTAAAAACCAAGTTTAAACATCTACACTTCAAAACATTATTATTTCCATACTCCATATTAACTCCTCAAACTTCAGTAGGAATTTAGGGTTCAGATATGTTTTGTCAAGTTAAACACAGAATAAAATGACAGATTGCCTGTTTTATGTCAGATATGCATTCACAAAGTTATTTATTTAACAAACATTTATTAGGTTCCCACTGTTTGCCAAACACTGTTCTAGGTTCTGAAGATAGAGCAGTGAACAAGACAAAGTTTCTACTTTCATGGTATTCATACTGTAGTGGAGAAAGAAAGGAATGAATATCTTACAGCAGTAATGATTTACAAAGAAAAAGCAGTATAAAGGACCAGAGAGAGTTGCTATTTTTTACAGGATAGACTGATGAAGTAAAATTAGATCAGAAGCCTGAATGAAATCATGGATAAAGCCATGGGAATATTTGGTAAGATAATGTTCCATAAATATAAAAGAGAGAGAAAAAAAGGCCCTGAAGTTTGATGTGTTCAAAGAACAAAAAAAAAGAGGCCATTTTGGCTGTAGCTGAGAGAGCAAGGAAGAAAATAGTCTGAAATGTAGTAACAGATTACCTAGGGATCATAGCATGTAAGAAGTTACAGGCACTGGCTTAACCACTAGCCACTAACCTTCGAATAATAGGACATGTATTTTTAAATTACATGACTAATGTTTGATAAATAAATATTTTGGCATATCCATCATGTTTTTTCCTAATAATTTAGTAATGCTTTCTTTTGTACATTTTATGATCATACCATAAATACAGTCTTAAATCTTCCCTTTTATACTTAATGAATCGCATGTGCTTTGCATAGACTTCAGCATTCTTTAAGCAAATATATTTAATGATTGTATAATGTATCATTATGTTGGTGTACTGCAGATTAATTAACAATTCTCATTTTAGTTATTTCTTACATTTCACTATTATACATAGTTCTCAGACTTGAATTAAGATGGGGGACCAGGCCAATTTATTCTCCTATCTGCTGCAATCTCTAGAAATGACAGAAGAAATATATAAGAAGTAGAGAATTAAAGGAAGATGAGAAGATGGGGATAAAGAAGAGGAGAAAGATGAAATGAGAAAATAAAATAAATAAAAGATACCCAGGTTGGAAAAAAAGAAGTGAACTTATCTCTATTTGTGGATGACATGGTCTCAAGTATAGAAAGTCCTAAGGAATACACATGCACGCACACAAACTATTAGAACTAATAAGCAGATTCAGCAAGGTTGCCAAGACACAAGATTGGTGTATAAAATTCACTTATATTCTAACCCTCATGAAATGCAGGAGACACAAGAGACTCAGGTTCAGTCCCTGGGTTGGGAAGATCCCCTGGAGAAGGAAATGACAACCCACTCCAGTATTCTTGGAATACATGGAAAATCCCATGGAGAGAGGAGCCTGGTGGGCTATAGTCCATGGGGCCACAAAAGGATCAGACACGACTTACCAACTAAACCACAATCAGCAATGAACAATTCAAAAATGAAATTAAGAAAATAATCCCATTTATAAAAGAATTCAAACAAGTAGAATACTTAAATTTAACAAAAATAATGTGAAATTTATATACTTAAGACCATAAAATATCATTGAAAGCAATTAAAGAATATCTAAACAAATGGAAAGACATCCCAGATTCGTGGACCTGAAAGCCTCGGTATTGCTAACATTGCAATACACCTTACTGGATCTACAGATTCAATACAATTTCTATCAAAATCCCACCAGCCATTTTTGCAGAAATTGACAAGTTGATTCTAAATTCATAGGGAAATGCAAGGGACCCAGACAAGTCAAATCAATCTTGAAAAAGAACAAAGTTGGAGACCTTGCTGAATTAAAATTTTAATATAAAGCTCCAATAATCAAGGCAGTGTAATTTTGACATAAAACTAGACATATAGATCAGTGAAATAAAATTGACACTGCAGAAAGAAACCCTTGCATTTATAGTGAACTGATTTTCAACAAGGCAAGAGAATCCAATGGGGAAACAATAATCCTTTTAACAAATGGATTGCTTGTTTGTTACGTGAACTTGATACCCACATGCAAAAGAATGAGTTTGTACCCTATCCTTCATACTGTATATAAAAATTAACTCAAAATGAATATATTTGTAAGTTTTTCTCTAAAATTCAACACATAGGTTAACTGTATAATGGACATGACTGCAGATAAATATTTGAGTTAGAAATCTAAGCCAGCCTATGCTCCCAGGACACAGTATGAAAGGACAATGTGTTAAACGTGTAAAAGCAACTTAAAAAAAGATGTCATCTAGATTCAGATATTTAGAACTCAATAAGATTTCTGTAGTAATAGAGAGACTGGAGGAAGACAGAACCAATGAAATAACCAATAAAGAAAATTTCCCAGAACTGTAGAAAGATATAAATGTTTCCATTTAAAAAGTCCAAATGCATATGAATTTGCATTTTTCCAAGGAAAAGAAAAAAGTTCTAAAAGTTTTCAAAGAAGGCACAGAGGGGAGGAATTAACAGGTACACTACAGAGGACTGAGATTTAGATTGGCATCACAATTTTTATCAATTTTAGATGTCAGAGATAATATAGCAATATTTTCCAGGTTCCAGAGGGAAACAATTATGAGTCTATTCAAGCAAGCAATCATATTACTCTAAAATGTTCACCTGTACAAAACTAGTATACCACAAATCAGAGTAAGACAACTGGGATTCATTTAAAAATTAAGGGAAACCAGTTGTTCACCATATATATTTAGCTCCTCATGCCAGGCAGCACTGTAGTTAGCCGTGACATAAAGGTGAACAGTATACAGTACATTCTCATCATTCGTGTGTCCTGTATTTGCCTCCTTACTAACCCTTACTCATTGCTCTTTTGTAGGCTTGCCCAGATTGGAAGATTGAGTTGCCCTGTGTGCACGTTCCTACTGAGGTCAAACAAGGAAAAGCTCTGCCTTCTTATGTCAGCTCTCATACTGTAAACAAGCGTCAATGTTTCATGATCTAGTTCACATTTTTCTCATTTTTCTGCCCTTTTTTTGGAAAGGAGATTTTACTGTTTAAAGTGATCCTCAAGCATAATGGAGGAGTGCTGTCTAGCCACAAGAAGGCCTTGTGGAGAAAATACGTGTGTTAGATAAACTTGGTTCAGCCATGAGTTATAGTACCACTGGACATGAGTTCAATGTTAATGAGTCAACAGCATATATTAAACAAGGTGTATTTAAATAGAAACATGAATACAAACAAGATTGCATACTGATCAGTTGATAAAAATTTTGTGGCCAGAGGTTCACAGGAACTTAACTCTTTATTTGCCCTGGGAGTGGAGATTCAATATTCAGCACTAATTCATTAAGTCAGTATTTCTATCACAGTGACGTGACAGAAATAATCACCATGAATAACGGGAGTTGGCTAAAAAATTGCAAGTAGAGCACAAAATTTTTAAAAATATGTAATTTTGCATAAATAAAAACAACTTAAACCATCTAAAGCCTGAAAAAAAATTCCAACCATATTCTTTAAAATTTGTGAGCCGCCTTCCCTCTCCTTGTAATATCAAAAAGGTTCTAAACATAACCTTCCAGTACAAGTCTCCTTAAATCCCTGAAAAGATGATAAGAATATTTATATGACTACATCAGTCATCTTTTCTGGGTATTAAAGCACATTGTGTGTGTGTTTTTTTAAATAACCATGAATTATTTTCTTGAATTTCTTGGAAATATTTTCTTTCAGAATTTCTACAGGAGTCTAAGCACATCATCCACGTTAGGAGGGGGAGAAATCTGCTTTTTAATCTTTAAAATGGTCAACTAGTACCATCTTTTCTAAAATAAATTAGCCAATTAATTGGTAGGAAGTGGCAACACACAAACAAATCAAATTAATGGAACAAAAAGTAGAATACAAGAAATGGTGAACTGAATGGGGACAAAATGGGAAAATATGTTAAAAAAAACTTTGAAATTTTATATTCATATTAATTCTTAGAAAAAAACATCTTTTGGATTGAATTTCTCTTTTACTTCCTTAAAAAATAGAACACATTCATTTTTAAGTAGAAATATTGAAATTACTCTCCTTTATTAGCATATTTGGCAAGACTTGCTTCTATCAACCACTTAGTAGTACTCAGATTTATGAAAGAACTAAAATACAAGATTAATGGGAGTATTACTCGAATATACTTTGAAGAGAAACTTATTCTTGCTTTCTTTGAATAATAAAGCAACTAAGTTTGCATACCACTTTGCTGAACAGGGAGTTGAAGATCAACTGTGAGAGAATGGAAATTCTAAAATTTTTCAAATGTACCAAAACATACTTTACTAAAGCTGATTCCTACCTGTTTGGCTCCATTGTGATAAGCAAACAGACCCTGATTCCCAGTTGGTAGGGGCAGACTGTCCAGTACTTAACCACATGATTATTAATATCATTTCCTTTCACCATCAAAACTGTTCTAGCAATAAGGGACATATGGAGAGGGGGATTGAAAGAGCAAGCTGACAGGATTCTCTTTCCTATTTCATTATTCCCTCAGGCTATTTTCTTTTCTGTGGTCTGCCTTTGTCCTTTTCCAGGTCTAAGAAAACACTTTTTTTTTTATTCCAATTTAAAAGCTCCTTCTTTTAATTGAGGACTTAATTGGAAAGATTTTATCATTTCATATAACAATAGCAGAACCAGTTTTTTATTTTGTTTATAATATGATATAAAATCAGAAGATAATTTTTTTTTGTTTCCAGGGCCACCTAATTATAACTATTTTAAGAATATCTCATGCGATTTTAAGAGGAATTGCTAAACTAAAGTTAGAAACAGGCTTCTGTATCCTGTCTCATCAATAGTTTGGTCAAGAGGAATATTTGACCATCGGGGTCAATATGAGGATTCCAGGCCTTTGGGTACAGACTAAAAATAGCACTTTGGACTACAGAGAAACCACAGGCTTCTAAAGCATTGACCAGTAGGATTTTTTTTTTTTCCCCAAAAAAAAGAAAAGGTCATAAGGCAGTTCTATTTGCAGTTTTTTAAGGAATCTCCACACTGTTCTCCATAGTGGCTATACTAGTTTGCATTCCCACCAACAGTGTCAGAGGGGTCCCTTTGCTACACACCCTCTCCAGCATTTATTGCTTGTAGACTTCTGGATCGCAACCATTCTGAATCCCACTGCTGGGCATACACACTGAGGAAACCAGAATTGAAAGAGATACATGCACCCCAATGTTCATTGCAGCACTGTTTATAACAGCCAGGACATGGAAGCAACCTAGATGTCCATCAGCAGACGAATGGATAAGAAAGCTGTGGTATGTATACACAATGGAGTATTACTCAGCCATTAAAAAGAATATATTTGAATCAGTTCTAATGAGGTGGATGAAACGGGAGCCAATTATACAGAGTGAAGTAAGCCAGAAAGAAAAACACCAATACAGTATACTAACACATAAATATGGAATTTAGAAAGATGGTAATGATAACCCTGTATGTGAGACAGCAAAAGAGACACAGATGTATAGAACAGACTTTTCGACTCTGTGGGAGAGGAAGAGGGTGGGATGATTTGGGAGAATGGCATTGAAACATGTATACTATCATGTAAGAAACAAATAGCTAGTCTAGGTTCGATACAGGATACAGGATGCTTGGGGCTGGTGCACTGGGATGACCCAGAGAGATGATGTGGGGAGGGAGGTGGGAGGGGGGTTCAGGGTTGGGAACTCATGTACACCTGTGGTGGATTCATGTCAATGTATGGCAAAACCAATACAGTATTGTAAAGTAAAAAAATAAAAATAAAAAAGAAAGAAAAGGAAGGAAGAAAAGAAGAGGAAAGGAAGAAAAAGCATTCTCTGCAATGTTGTTTTCAATTGCTTGATTTGCATTTAAATAGTTGATAATTTTCCTTCTAGAGGAGTAGGCATCAGGGATTCCTCTTCCATGTTATTAGTAATAATAATAAATGCTCATATTGTGATAGTTGAAGAAAATGCATAACAACAAAAAAGGATGAATTAACTACATTCTTAACTGAAATTACATTATGTTTGTCATACTATCATCTTAATATTAAGTATATTTGTCATACTGTCATCTTATCATCTCTGGGAGTTGGTGATGGACCGGGAAGCCTGGCGTGCTGCAGTCCATGGAGTCGCAAAGTGTCAGACATGACTGAGTGACTGAACTGAACTGAACTGATCATCTTAATTATGTGGAGAATATAGTCTTTAGACTATAGTTAATTTTTGATATATATTTGAATTCACTAATCTTTTGGATAAATTTGAAGCTTGTCTAAGACTCTGAAGCCTGAAGGCTGGGAAACCACAGTCTGTAAGAAAGAATGTAGAAATTGGAACCAGTTAACTGTGATTTTATTTCCAACTCTACCTCAGTTGCTAGACTTGGGTAAATCACTGAATGATCTTGAACCTCAGTTTCCTCATCTGACGAAAGGAAGTCCTAGTACCAGGGAACATTACTTAATGTTATGTGGCAGGCTGGATAGGAGGGGAGTTTAGGGAAGAATGATTATATGTATGTGTACGGATGAGCCCTTTTGCTGTCCACCTGAAACTATCATAACACTGTTAATTTGCTGTACTCCAATATAAAATAAAAAGTTTGAAAAAAATTTTTTTAATTTTTAATTTAGAAAAAGAAGTGTTAGTATCTTTCATAAGTGAAATGAAGTCGCTCAGTCGTGTCCAACTCTTTGTGACCCAGTGGACTGTAGCCTACCAGGCATCTCCATCCATGGGATTCTCCAGGCAAGAATACTGGAGCGGGTTACCATTTCCTTCTCCAGGGGATATTCCCAACCCAGGGATCGAACCCTGGTCTCCTGCATTGGAGGCAGACACTTTAACCTCTGAGCCACCAGGAAAGATAGTATCTTTCATACAACATCTAATTGTTATAAGGAACACAGGAGAAAATAGAGGTAAAGAGGCTGACGCTTAGAAACTACTATCCAATTTATTCAAATTGTTTATGAGTAGAAATAGCATTATCTGTTTAACTAATGCCTAATTTTAACAAATAAAAACAAAACTTGCTAGAAACAGGCAAAGTATAAATATGTCTGATTTTTATGTGTCTGGCAACAAAGTATTCTTTCTTAAAAATTAGATTCAGTATGATACATTCCTCAGATGCAAATGAGAGCCCCTTATTATTTTCGAGGAAGGAAATTGTAAACTGAAAATATAGGGGTGAATAGTGCTGCATAACCTCTCATGATCCTTATTCATTTCCTACTTTATGTCATAGGTAAAAGTACATTCCTTATCTCCCATTCAAATTATAAGGTAAGGATAAAGTTCCTGTTTGTTTCATCTTTGTTGCCTTCACAGAGCCTTTGCACATAATTGAGAGCACAATAATCATGTCACAGGCACCTAATAAGAAATGAAGAAGCTCAGTTTCAAATCCAGGTCTTTCTAACAGTGAAAGCCTTCTCCTTTCCAGATACCATCTCAGTGCTATAAACTAGTTATTTGTAAAACAATGTTGAGAGTTCCATGGACAGCAGGTCTTACATATTTATATGTAAAATCATATATACAAGTGTAAGATCTGCTCTCCATGGAACCCTCCGCACTTTTACAATGTGACTAGTTTACAGTACTGATAAGAAATGACTTGAGGTCCCCAAGTTGTGTTCCTGATTCATGTTCTTATCCACTCATCACCTTTGCTCTCACCATCTCAAACCTTTACCTCCTTGATTCCTTTCCACAAAGAAAAGCTATCCAGAGCTCTTTAATTCTCTGAGCACAAGGTAACCTCTTGGAGGCATCGCCCCACCACAAGGCAGGAAAGAAGATAATATACCCTCTGATTAGAATTCAAATTGATATTTTGAAAAATTCAAAAATAAATGTTGTCTATCAGCATCCCTCTTGACATTAAACCATTGAAAAGCTTCACTACTTCAAAATATTTGAGTCTCATCTTGTCCCCATGTTCCCAGGGCTGACCTCAGTGCTTGGGTGCACTTAGGGAATCTAAGTCTGTAAAGTCTTCAGTTAGGTCTACTTCATTGCTTGCCCCTCCTGGCCTTGTTCTCCAGCTTCTGGACCTCTTAGGGAAAAGTCATATCAAGGCAATCTAATAGTAAATGCAGCCCTACATTTTCTCAAAGCATGTCCCTCAGAAAGACAGTCCCAAGATGCTCCACCAAAAAAAAGAAAAGAAGAAAAGATTCCCCTGGTTAAAAAAAGTAAAAGAGAAACTGCATACCATACATTTGCTTGCAGAATAACAGGAAATTCTCACCAGCCCTTACTTTACTAAAGGCAAGCCTCTACTATGCCCCCAATGCTTACAGTGTCTGGCCCTGGAAGGTGTTGAACAAGTATTTGTCAATCAAAAAATTAAATGCATTTCCAATACTAAATACTCTGAGAAGAATTATAATTTAAAGCATATTTTTCAGTTTTGTTTCACCCAGAGTTACCCAAAATACATCTGAACAAAGAATCTTTTTCTCAAAGAAATTGTAGAAATAGTTTATGGGCACAGTAAATCAAACCAAAGAAAACCTATTTTGCTCTAAAGGTTAGAAAATACTTTGTTTTAATTCTCTAGAATCTTGACTAGCCCTAAAAACACTTATGCTCTTATCCAGTAGTCTGAATAATTCCCATTAGAGAGTGGAGTTCAAGAAAGTAGAGAACTTAGAATTTTTAAAAATTTGCTTAGTTTCCTATCCTTATGGGAAAATTGAACAGTTCAGTTGTAGGAGATGGGCTAGTTCTGGATTCTCTAATGGTTTGCTTTCCTCAAACTGTGTAAATACTAGTTTACTATCTTTATCAGATTTTTGAGATAAAAATACAACTCTATCCCAATGTCAACATAATTTCTTAAAGGTTAAGAGCAAAAAGAAATCTTACATATTAATTGATCTAGTTCTACAAGAATACAAAGAAATATTATTCCCAAAGAATGCTAAATTCAAATGTCTGAGGTTCATATTTTTTGAAAGCTTTCTGAAAAAAATTTTAAATGAATTTTATTCTTCCAAAAATGTTGATAACTTCCCCTTGAACTTCTCTCCTTTGACCTGCATGATTGAACTGTGTTGTCTTTCCATCCAACTCTCCAATCGCTGTCATTTATTTCTCTCTTCTCTTATTCTCTCACTGTTGTATAGTCCAAAGATTTGCCTTAGACATTCTTTTCTCTCTTCATACTTTCTCTCCCCAACAAATCCATCCATTGTCATAACTGCCTTAACTACATCTGGGTAGATAACAACCAACTCTGCCTCCGTTATTGACTCCTTGCACGCACTCCTTGCCCTTATCTAGCTGAGTCCAAACATTTCTGTGTGACTGTCACACTATTTGTTTTCACTCATCATGACTAAAATGCCAGTCATTGTCATCCCTGCTGTGGCCTCTGTACATCATCATCCATCTTTCCAAACAAAAGGAACAAACTCTCCACTTAAGTAGAAAATGAATTGTTTTGGTAGTCTATAAGGACTGTCTCACAAGATCGATGGAAGGGCTGGAGAACCAACCTCAAAAATAAGCAGAAACCAAGACACAGCTACGCCCCACCATATATGGTGTCTGCTGAGGATACTGCCCTTATATCATCACCACTTAACAATTATCTTGTGCTACTGGACTCACAACTGTGCCACAAGAAAAAAAAAACAAAACTCTGACCATTCACTGCCTTATTTTATTACTCCCTCAAGAACTTTAAGCTCCAGATGGGTGTATCTGTTGTTTCCAGCCTAGGTGACGTTCCTACACTTAAGTTACTGTATAAAGAAGCTTGGAGGGAGATTATCTGCTCCTGCACATAAACTTTTGGTTCCCATGACAGAAGGTAGGATTCTGCCTTCTTACTTTGCAATCCTTCCAAAATATGAAGAATGTTTAGATACTGGGCAATGAAAAAAGTACAAGTGTTTCTATACCTTCCTATAAAACCAGCTTTCCCTCCTGATCACACTGCTTTTGTCATCACCTTCAAGTCATTATGAGCAAATCCCATCTGATCATCAATCAATTTGGGGGTAACATCAAACTTTCTTCATAGTACTCCTTCACCCCAGTCCATTATTTCATCACCCCATATGGTGCTTTTGAAATGAACTTCTCATTGGATCCCTGCCTCTAGCTTCTTTCCTTACATATTTGCTGTGGACATTTGTTCTTTAGTAGCAGTGCTCCAGTTTTCCTTTGGATAATTACCTCTCTTTCATTGTATCTCAGACTGTTAAGCAAGGTGACTTGACCTACAATTCCTAATAGCAGATGTGTGACCCAGGGTAGACCATGAATACAAATATTGACCTGATATAATACAAAGTGTATTTAACTTCTATGCAGAGTACATCCTGAGAAACACTGGGCTGGAAGAAGCACAAGCTGGAATCAAGGTTGCCGGGAGAAATATCAATAACCTCAGATATGCAAATAACCACCACCCTTATGGCAGAAAGTGAAGAGGAACTAAAAAGCCTCTTGATGAGTGACAAGGAGAGTGAAAAAGTTGGCTTAAAGCTCAACATTCAGAAAACGAAGATCATGGCATCTGGTCCCATCACTTCATGGCAAATAGATGGGGAAACAGTGGAAACAGTGTCAGACTTTGTATTTTGGGGCTCCAAAATCACTGCAGATGGTGACTGCAGCCATGAAATTAAGAGACGCTTACTCCTTGGAAGGAGAGTTATGACTAACCTAGATAGCATATTCAAAAGCAGAGACATTACTTTGCCAACAAAGGTCCATCTAGTCAAGGCTATGGTTTTTCCAGTAGTCATGTATGGATGTGAGAGCTGATCTGTGAAGAAAGCTGAGTGCTGAAGAACTGATGCTTTTGAACTGTGGTGTTGAAGAAGACTCTTGAGAGTCCCCTGGACTGCAAGGAGATCCAACCAGTCCATTCTGAAGGAGATCAGCCCTGGGATTTCTTTGGAGGGAATGATGCTGAAGCTGAAACTCCAGTACTTTGGCCACCTCATGCGAAGAGTTGACTCATTGGAAAAGACTCTTATGCTGGGAGGGATTGGGGGCAGGAGGAGAAGGGGATGACAGAGGATGAGATCGCTGGATGGCATCACGGACTCGATGGACGTGAGTCTGAGTGAACTCTGGGAGCTGGTGATGGACGAGGAGGCCTGGCGTGCTGCGATTCTTGGGGTCGCAAAGAGTCGGACACGACTGAGCGACTGAACTGAACTCACTTCCGGATTTAACTGCCATGCAGCTGCTGCTGCTGCTGCTAAGTCGCTTCAGTCATGTCCAACTCTGTGCGACCCCATAGACGGCAGCCCTCCCATCTCCCCCACCCCTGGGATTCTCTAGGCAAGAACACTGGAGTGGGTTGCCATTTCCTTTTCCAATGCATGAAAGTGAAAAGTCAAAGTGAAGTCGCTCAGTCGTGCCTGACTCAGCGACCCCATGGACTGCAGCCTACCGGGCTCCTCCATCCATGGGATTTTCCAGGCAAGAGTACTGGAGTGGGGTGCCATTGCCTTCTCCATTAACTGCCATACTACCTCACAAAAATGATTTTCTCACATGAAATAATGAATCATTATACCATTCTCCTTATTTTTATATACACTTGAAATTTTTGTGACAAAAGTTATTTTTCTAAATCCCAACAGATTTCTCCTAGGAACAACAAACTGATTTTAAAATTTACATGGACAAAGAAAGATCTAAACTGCCTGGAAAATGAAATAAAATGTAGGAAATCACCTTATCAGATATCAGACTTACTATGAATTTATTTTAATTAATATAGCATCTTCTAAACACAAAGATAAAGAAATCGACCAATTACAGTGCCAAAAAAAGAGAGTTACATATTACAACATCTTGATCCCTAGCAGAGACAACTCTATAGGTAACTAGGAGAAAAACAACTTATTTAAATGATGCTGAAACAACCGACTATCCACATGGAAAAAAAAAAGTAAATTGAAATCACAACTTATGTCATACATAAAAATTAAATTCTACTGGATTACAAAACGTGATGGTAAAACTGTAAAATTTTCAGAATGAAATCTAAAAGACTATCCTATGGCCTTGGGATAGCAAAGTATTTCTTGCTGCTACTGCTGCTGCTAAGTCACTTCAGTCATGTCCGACTCTGTGCGACCCCATAGACGGCAGCCCACCAGGCTCCCCTGTCCCTGGGATTCTGCAGGCAAGAACACTGGAGTGGGTTGCCATTTCCTTCTCCAATGTGTGAAAGTGAAAAGTGAAAGGGAAGCTGCTCAGTCATGTCTGACTCCTAGCGACCCCATGGACTGCAGCCTACTAGGTTCCTCCATCTGTGGAGTTTTCCAGGCAAGAGTACTAGAGTAGAGTGCCATTGCCTTCTCCAAAAGTATTTCTTAGATGAGATCTATTACAGAAAAGATATAAATTCTACTGTAATAAGATTAAAGACTTCTTTTCATCAAAAGACACCATAATGAAAGTGAAAAGACAAGCCAGAAACTATTAAGAAAAACTGCAACAAAATGAGTGACAAAGAACTAGTTTCCAGAATATACTAAGAACTTCTGTGAATCAATAATAAAACGTCAAATAACTCAGAAGGAAAGTGCCCAAAAGATGTGGATGATAATTGCATTAAAAATAAAGCCAACAGCCCAATAAACATGAAAATGTCCTCAGCTTCATTAATAACATAGAAATGTAAACTAGGCACATGAAATAGCCACTAGATTGGCAGAAATTAGGAAATATAACAATAATAAATATTGACAAGACCACTGCTAGTAAGATTATAGCTTGATACAATTACTTTAGGAAAGAATTTGGCACTATCTTCTGAAGTTGAAAATGTACACACTTACAATCCAACAATTTAACTCCTAAGTATACATCCCACAGAAACCAAGAAACATGCTAAAGAATAGCCATGATTCTAATAGCAAAAATAATGAGTACAACCAAAATGTCCAATAACAGGAGGTTGGATAAATTATAATATGTAGATACATTGGGTTATTACTGAATGAACCAAAACCATATGCAACAATAGGAAAAATATTAATAATATAACCATGAGCAGAAAAAATACAGGCCATAGAGGACTACATTGAGTATGATATTTTATAAAGCTCTTAAACAAACAAGACTGGGTAATACATTGTCTAAGGATATATACATATATTGAATTTATTGCTAATTTGAACACAAGCAAAGGAAGGATAAATATAAATTTCAAGATAGTTTTATCTGGTTGGAATAGAGAAGGGGAAACCCAGAAAAAGAAGGGAAGGATCCTAACATAACACCAATAGCTCCATCAGCATTGGTAATATTCTATTTCTTAAATTGAATGGTGGGCTCAAAGATGTCCTTCTAGAATTATATATCAAATCTCATATATATAGTGCATGTATCCTTTTCTGTACCTAGTATTACATAATTAAAAATTAAGGAATATGTCACACTATGAGATAGGTTTGTTTTATGTTTCATTGTTTCATTCCTTTCATTGAAAGCATTAATACTTACAGGGTTTATTGTGATGTATTACGAAGAGGTGATTCTTTATGTTTATTTACCTCACCCCAATAAGGTAAATAATGAGTTTTTTATTGATGTATAACACTTTACAACAAACTTAGCAGCCTAAAACAATGTCAGTTTATTAGCTTGTAGTCCTGTAGGCCAGAAGGTCAGTTATCACATGACTGAGGTCTCTGCTCAGGGGCTCATGGAGCTGAAAAATCAAGGTATTTGGCTGAGCTTTCTCTCTTTCTGGAAAGTATGGGGAAGAATCTGCTTCCAAGTTCATTCCAATTATTGGCTGAATTGCAGCCCTTGTGACTGCAGAAGTGGGGTGCACATTAACCGTCAGGGTGACTAAGCTCTTCCAGAGACTTCCCACATATTCAAAGTCAGTAAACGAGACTCTTTCTAATATGGAATCTTTCTCACACTTCACATCTCCTTCCAGAAAGAGCTTATCCTTTTTAAGCATTCATCTGTTAAGAGGATCCATCCGGCTCTTCTCTGTATTTTTGAGAACCAGTGATCTGGGACCTTAATTACGTCTGCAAAATTCCTTCACAGAAATACCTAGCAGTATATGTGTCTGCACCAGAAGCCATACATCTTGGGGGTCATCTTAGAATTATACTCATCACTATTAGCTAATTATCAAGCCTGAGTTCATAACTTCTCCCATTGCCAGTTAGTTCTTTTATGCCACCTTTATCATTAAAAATGTTTGTACTATATATTAGCCAAGATCCTGTTTTCAGGTTATCTATATTTTAATATTGATTAGTTCATCTATTCTGATAGTATTTCCATGAAATAATCTTTAATTACAATATTTATAAAGTATTTTAATATTTTACATGACAAGTTTTCCCCCATTACTGTTCTTCTCCATATTTTGGTCTGGTTTTATATTGCATGTTACCCCAAATTTTTAAAAGTTAAAAATAAAGTGAAACAAATAATTCCTTTGGAAATTTTATCATAGTTAAATACTTTATAGACTTTGGGACTTAAATCTGACAAAACTGGAGATTTGATTAGAACTGTATTTGAGAACAATTGACATTTGTATTAATCTGAACTCTTACCATTGCTGGTAAAAGAAAGTCAGTGTAAACTGTTAATATTTGTAAATCATATTAAACAGGATCTGACATAGAGTCAAAGTGTCAGTTAAATACATAAACAAACTATTATTATGGTTTCAGCTTAAATATTTTCTCATCAGAAAGGCCTTTCCTGGCATTCCACACTAAAGTAGTCCTTCCACCATTTTCCATTCCATCCATTAAAATTTTGCAAATTGTAAAGTTCAGGTGACTGTAAAGAAATTAAACTTACTTTCTAAAGCAAACATTCAAGAACTTATACTTTAAATATATGGACTTCCCTCATAGCTCAGTCGGTAAAGAATCTGCCTGCAATGCAGGAGACCTGGGTTGGGAAGATCCCCTGGAGAAGGAAATGGCAATCCATTCCAGTATTCTTGCCTGGAAAATCCCATGGACAGAGGAGACTGGTGGGCTACATTCCATGGGGTCACAAGAGTCGGACACAACTTAGCGACTAAACCACTACCATACTTTAAATAAGTGGACTATCTCCCTCGAGGTTGTAACCTTGAAATTTATAGAATACACCTATGGGACATACTCCCAGTTTCTGCTTCCCTTATCTGAGGACTTCCCCAGGTAGATCAAATGGTAAAGAATCCGCCTGCAATGCAGGAGATCTGGGTTTGATCCCTGGGCACAGGAAGATCCCCTGGAGAAGGAAATGGCAACCCATTCCAGTATTTTTGCCTGGAGAATCCCATGGACAGAGGAGCCTGGTGGGCTACAGCCCATGGGGTCGCAAGAGTCAGACACGACTTAGCGACTAACACTTTGAGGACTTCTCCCAAGCCCATGTCACTTCGTCCAAGGTCTTAAGCCTTTGTATTGGGTCAGCTCTGTTGCCCAACCACAGTCAAATAGGCACGGAGACAACTTGGACTACTGAGCTCTCTCTACTGGGAATTTGTAAATGAGAACTTGAGATACAATAACCTTACACAAATGCTAAGTTTGTGTATAAGGGATCAGTCATCTTCTGCTCTCCTCCCTGTTGCCCTGTGCACAAAAAAGTGGAGAAACTAAAGAGGGAGGAGGAGTGATAATTATTATACAGATATGCAAATTTTAGTGGACCTTGTGGCTTTAGAGGGAGAAAGAGATAAAGAAAAAGTACGTTTTGATTACTTGTCAAATCCCACTTTTAGCTTTATAAAACATGGTACTATTTCTTGTATTTGGATTTCTCCAGAATATCCTTTCTTCAGGTAAGATGCCCCTTATGTTAAGCTGTTTTGTGTGGGCTTCTGCTACTTACAAATAAAGAAACTCCAATTAATAAAAGTTACTATATCCCTTTCTAATTATTCTTTGAAATGCAAGGCATGTTTGGAACATTACTCTAGAATTGCCTTCTGAACCTGGATCATTATCTTTCATTTGATGACCTATCTTAATCTTTGAAAAAAAAAATTTAACAACCAAAGGTCTTTCAAAGACACACAGCTTAAAAATGTGAAGAACACTCACTGAAAATTCATGTTTTAAATAATTGGCTTAATTGTTTTACAATAACAAATTTTACCTGCAGAATTAGAATGTGATTGAGGCTAAGATGATAGGTTCAGGAATTAGATTTCCTTGGTTCAAATTCTGGCTCTGTCACTTATTAACTGTGTAACTGAGAAAGTTACAGGGTTACAGTGAGATACACATAAGACATCCATAAAACACATAAAACCGTGTCATGTAGTAAGTGTTCAATAAATATTAGCTACTATTACTACTATTCTTATTATGTGCAATATGCAAAGCAATGTAATACATACTACAGAGGAATGCCAACTGAATATTAGGAGGAATTTCTACTCTCATGAATAAACAACCTATAAATAATAGCTTGAACTCAAGAGAACTAGAGGTATAGTATCCTTAATGGTTTCAGTTCAGTTGCTCAGTCGTGTCCAACTCTTTGCAGACCCATGAACCACACCATGCCAGGCCTCCCTGTCCATCACCAACTCTCAGAGTCCACCCAAACCCATATCCATCGAGTCGGTGATGCCATCTAACTATCTCAACCTCTGTCGTCTCCTTCTCCTCCTGCCCTCAATCTTTCCCAGCATCAGGGTCTTTTCCAAAAGGCTTAGTTGTGTGAACTCATACACAACAATGTTTTAAATGAATTAGTTAAATATAAATTACATACATAATGTAATAGCTTTCATAGAAGAAGCATTTAATGTTAAAAATATTTGACCACCTTTGAGTAAATAAGTTTTTAGTGCTTTTGTCAGTAGAAATGTTTCTCTATACCTGAATTTCATTCATTCCTACACATTCTCAAATATTTATTTTGTATTTACTGTATGCTATGTTTTAAGTGCTATGGATACAACTATGAAGAAGAGAAGATCTAGCTGAAGTTCTACAGTATGAAATCAGGCAATAAGCAAATAATTAATGTAGTGACTTTAGATACTGATAAATGCTGTGAAGGAAAGGAAACAGGAGAGTGATTGGGATGACATGGTACTCGGTGAGTTCCAGGTCTCTGGAGAAGGGACACCAAGTGAAGCTTGTACAGCTATAGTACCCACCTAGAGACGGAACCACCTAGAGTACCATATGCGTTTCTCAGCCATGAAATTCCTTTTGGCCATAAATGACCAAAGTTTATGTTTAATTCTTTATTTTTGTATTGCTGATACTTCAGATCCAATTTTTTTGAGCACAGAAAAAAAAATCTAAATATGTAAAGCTTGTGACTAGTTTAACCTGACTGTTTTAAAAGAAGTCTATTTTCCTTGTTGCATTTTAAACCTCACATGTAATGATACAGAACTGGAAGGAAATGGTGATCAGAAAATGCAAATTTCATTTAAACTATTTCAGTACCCAGTATCCTTCCTAGAATGACTGGACCTGTCTGGATGCCCAAGATGTAGGGAACTTTGTATGAACATTTCAAGCACAAATCCATCTTCAGTTTTGCTTTCAGAGATTTTGGCAGCTGATCCCAGTTCTGGGAGAATCGTTGGGCCTCATAGGAAACCTGGACGGCTCCAGTTCTGTGAGGAAATAAAATTCTTGGATAATAATGCATAAATTTCACAATTGCTGCAAATTTTGAACCACTGATGAAATTGAGTTGTATTTACAAAATTATTTCCAATGGGAGAGTACTAAAATCTCTCAACAAAATAATGAATTCTATCAATAATACAAAAGAGAAGTAAAAAGGCAAAATTGAGAAAGATACCAAGATCTAAAATCAGTAAGACCAAGAATTTTTAGGTTTGGTGTCTCATCTCTCAGTCCCACTAGACCCAGCTGTAACAAATGTCGCCCTAAAGTCTTGTCAGTTAGGTCTGTATCTAAATATCTTTTTAAGGTGTTGTTTTCTGATCACTCTGTCCGAAAAAGGTGATCTACTCTATTCCTCTATTTTCTTCTCTCATTATATGCTCTTTATTTCTTTCGGAACACTTTCCATGATTTATGATAATGTGCTTCTTGTTTGCTTATTCATTATTTGCCAACGCTAGATAGAGTGGTGGCTGTGCGGGTGCAGAAGACCTAGAGGAGCCATCCCACCTTGAAGGTCAGGAAGGGTGGCGGGAGGAGATACCCCTCCTTACAAGGAGCAGTGGCTGTGCTATGCTGGAGCAGCCATGAAGAGACACCCCACGCGCAGGGTAAGAGAAACCCAAGAAAGATAGTAGGTGTAAGAGGGCATCAGAGGGCAGACACACTGAAACCATACTCACAGAAAACTAGTCAATCTAATCACACTGGGACCACAGCCTTGTCTACCTCAATGAAACTAAGACAGGACCACGGGGCAACCCAAGATGGGCGGACCATGGTGGAGATGTCTGACAAAATGTGGTCCACTGAAGAAAGGAATGGCAAACCACTTCAGTATTCTTGCCTTGAGAACCCCATGAACAATATGAAAAAGCAAAATGAAAGGATGCTGAAAGAGGTACTCCCCAGATCAGTAGGTGCCCAATATGCTACTGGAGGTCACTGGAGAAATAACTCAAGAAAGAATGAAGGGATGGAGCCAAAGCAAAAACAATACCCAGCTGTGGATGTGACTGGTGAGAGAAGCAAGATCCAATGCTGTAAAGAGCAATATTGCATAGGAACCTGGAATGCCAGGTCCATGAATCAAGGCAAATTGGAAGTAGTCAACCAGGAGATGGCAAGAGTGAACGTCGACATTCTAGGAATCAGAGAACTAAAATGGACTGGAATGGGTGAATTTAACTCAGATGACCATTATATCTACCATTGCGGGCAAGAATCCCTCAGAAGAAATGGAGTAGCCATCATGGTCAACAAAAGAGTCTGAAATGCAGTACTTGGATGCAAACTCAAAAACGACAGAATGATCTCTGTTCGTTTCCAAGGCAAACCATTCAATATCACAGTAATCCAAGTTTACGCCCCAACCAGTAATGCTGAAGAAGCTGAAGTTGAACGGTTTTATGAAAACCTACAAGACCTTTTAGAATGAACACCCAAAAAAGATGTCCTTTTCACTATAGGGGTCTTGAATGCAAAAGTAGGAAGNGGGCTCCAAAATCACTGCAGATGGTGACTGCAGCCATGAAATTAAGACGCTTACTCCTTGGAAGAAAAGTTATGACCAAGCTAGATAGTATATTCAAAAGCAGAGACATTACTTTGCTGACTAAGATCCGTCTATTCGAGGCAATGGTTTTTCCTGTGGTCATGTATGGATGTGAGAGTTGGACTGTGAAGAAGGCTGAGTGCCGAAGAATTGATGCTTTTGAACTGTGGTGTTGGAGAAGACTCTTGAGAGTCCCTTGGACTCAAGGAGATCCAACCAGTCCATTCTGAAGATCAGCCCTGGGATTTCTTTGGAAGGAATGATGCTGAAGCTGAAACTCCAGTACTTTGTCCACCTCATGCAAAGAGTGGACTCATTGGAAAAGACTTTGATGCTTGGAGGGATTGGGGGCAGGAGGAGAAGGGGACGACCGAGGATGAGATGGCTGTATGGCATCACGGACTCAATGGACGCGAGTCAGTGAACTCTAGGAGATCGTGATGGACAGGGAGGCTTGGAGTGCTGCTATTCATGGGGTCGCAAAGAGTTGGACACGACTGAGCGACTGAACTGAACTGAACTGAAGGGTAGAGAAGAGGACTCCTCCATTGTTCTGTGCTACATATCAGACACCACCAGAGGACCTAGCATGAAGTAGATACTCCATAAACACTGGTGAGGTCAGACATTGAATGCCATCCACCCTCCCTACTTTGTTCCATCTCCATCAAAATATTCCATTTTCATCAACTTCTTCTTGTCAACATTCTTACTATCAACACATTATCATCATCTGCTTCCAGTCTCAGGATCATCTTAGTTTGGGCTCTTGGTGCTCTATACAAAGACACTATGCTGATGGGATAAGAGGGGCTGAAATCCAGCTTGTGTTCTCTCTCCAGCTGTGAGCCCTGGCGTGGTGACTGCATCTGAGGGACCATTTTTCCTAATTCGCACAGTCTCCATTACAGCCTAACAGAGGTCCCTTTCTGACTATTCACTTCAGAGTTGAGTTCTCTCTCTGCTTTATATTCTGTGATGGGTTGATTAATGCCCTCCACAAAAACAAACAAACAAAAAAATATGTTGAAGTCCTAACCCCAAGCTACTCCAGAATGTGACCGTATTTGGAACTAGGGTCATTGCAGATGTGAATAGTCGAGTTAAAGTGAAGTCATACTGCAGTAGGGTGGGCCTATAATCCAGAATGACTGGTATCCTTATAAGCCAGACATGTGAAGACAGAGACACACGGGGAGAACATCAAGTGACAATAATGGCAGAGACTGGAGCGATGCAGCTGCAAGCAAGAACCTCCAAAGATTTCCAACAAACCATCAGAAGCTAGGAAGAGGCAAAGGAGAATTCTCCTACTGGTTTCAGGGAAAAGTGGCCTTATCAACACCTTGATTTCTGACTCTTGGCCTCCAGAACTGTGTGATGATACACTTAGTTTGTTTTAAGCCACCCAGTTTGTGGTGTTTTTTACAACAGCCCTAGAAAACTGATATACATCCCTATATCTTTTCACTTTATTAGGCTGATTAAATACAGACACACACACTGCAACACACACACACACACACACACATAATAAATATCCTGCTTACTGAGGACTTAGCAGATTCTTTATCCCCTGTTTTTTTTTTCTTTTTTTTTTTGAACCCTAGACCTATTAGACCGAGGTAGAAGCTGTAGTGAATTTAAGGAGATCCTCTTTACACAACCAGCAATAGATGACTTGGCACCTAAACTTGCACAAAAAAATCATAGATTGTGGAAACATTTTTCTAAGCTTAGAAATTTGACTTTGCAGTTTCCTTGCTACCTACTCCTATTTATTTTGAAACTTGCCTTTTCAAAATAAATTCAGAGATTAGACACTAATAGCTGTCACTAACATGATTTGAAAGCTATGAATAGCAAGCTTGTTCCTGAGATTTAAACTCTCAAGAATAGAAGCTTCCTAAACCTGAAACATTCCATGACAACAAAAACTTTCTTCACACATCTGTATGATCTTTCTACATCTCTATCATAGGCACTCTGGGAGGAAAAACACCTGGATGAAATACAAAGATATTAATGGTCAAGGGGACCACGAGGTATATTCAGATCAAGATGTGAGTATAGATCTCATTAATATTCTCCAATAATAGTCTCTTATCTGCAGGCAGAGCAAAGTTTTTAAGTAAATAAACAATATGGTAAAGTCAAATTGTGCACTTTAGAACAGATATGCTACCACCAATACAAACTTGCATTCCATTAACATTACAGAGATTACTAAATTACCAGATTCTCTACTTTCAAAAGATATCAGACCTAGGTTACCAGAGAAGCCATTCAATTGGCCTCATTTCATGAATAAAATCCATGGTGTTGATCCAAACAGCTTTTTTATTTTTTATCTTTGCAAAAGAGCTTGATTAGCTATTTTAAACAAAACCTACCAATTAATAATAATTATTTTAAAACTTTTTAGAGAAGAAAATCATTGTGAGACTACTTTATATAATTCATGAATGTTTGCAAATCCAGGCTTAAATTGAAGCTAAATGTAGTCCCGCAAAACAGAAAAAGTCACATTTGTGGCTGAATTTTTTCATATATTTCAGGCCAATTCATTTACTTTTAAAGTGAGGTAGTTGATAAAAAATTTTTAAGAAACTTAACAATATGAAATATTTTCCATTTAAATTCTAAAGCAGCTACACTATGAAATCCTAAAGTTTTAAAGTAAATTATCCTTCAGAGTAGGTATTTTTAATGCAACAAAAAATTTAAATTA
>SJYQ01005025.1:0-34895 GCA_006410935.1 Redunca redunca
GAAGAAAGTGGGGAAAAACACTAGACCATTCAGGTATGACCTAAATCAAATCCCTTATGATTATATAGTAGAAGTGAGAAATAGATTCAAGGGATTAGATCTGATAGACAAAGTGCCTGATGAACTATGGATGGAAGTTTGTGACATTGTACAGGAGACAGGGATCAAGATCATCCCCAAAAAAAAGAAATGTAAAAAAAGCAAAATGGCTGTCTGAGGAGGCCTTACAAATAGCTGTGACAAGAAGAGAAGTGAAAGGCACAGGAGAAAAGGAAAGATATACCCACATGAATGTAGAGTTCCAAAGAATAGCAAGGAGAGATAAGAAAGCCTTCCTCAATGATCAGTGCAAAGAAATAGAGGAAAATAATAGAATGGAAAACATTTCTCTTCAAGAAAATTAGAGGTACCAAGGAAACATTTCATGCAAAGATGGGCTCAATAAAGGACAGGAATGGTATGGACCTAACAGAAGCAGAAGATATTAAGAAGAGGTGGCAAGAATGTACAGAACTATATGAAAAAGATGTTCATGACCCAGTTAATCACGATGGTATGATCACTCACCTAGAGCCAGACATCCTGGAATGTGAAGTTAAGTGGACCTTAGAAAGCATCGCTATGAACAAAGGTAGTGGAGGTGATGGAATTCCAGTGGAGCTATTTCAAGTCCTGAAAGATGATGCTGTGAAAGTGCTGCACTCAATATGTCAGCAAATCTGGAAAACTCATCAGTGGCCACAGGACTGGAAAAGGTCAGTTTTCATTCCAATCCCAAAGAAAGGCAGTCCCAAAGAATGCTCAAACTACCACACAATTGTACTCATCTCACATGCTAGTAAAGTAATGCTCAAAATTCTCCAAGACAGGCTTCGGCAATATGTGAACTGTGAAATTCCTGATGTTCAAGCTGGTTTTAGAAAAGGCAGAGGAACCAGAGATCAAATTGCCAACATCCTCTGAATCATTGAAAAAGA
Source organism: Redunca redunca (assembly GCA_006410935.1). NCBI lineage: Eukaryota > Metazoa > Chordata > Mammalia > Artiodactyla > Bovidae > Redunca > Redunca redunca. The sequence goes on from SJYQ01005025.1 coordinate 978, forward strand.
AAGAGAGTTCCAGAAAAACATCTACTTCTGCTTTATTGATTATGCCAAAACCTTTGACTCTATATATCACAAGAAAGTGGGGAAAATTCTGAAAGAGATGGGAATACCAGACCACCTGACCTGCCTCTTGAGAAATCTGTATGCAGGTCAGGAAGCAACAGTTAGAACTGGACATGGAACAACAGACTGGTCCAAATAGGAAAAGGAGTATGTCAAAGCTATATATTGTCACCCTGCTTATTTAACTTATATGTAGAGTATATCACGAGAAACCCTGGGCTGGATGAAACACAAGCTGGAATCAAGATTGTCAGGAGAAATATCAATAAGCTCAGTTACATAGATGACACCATCCTTATGGCAGAAAGTGAAGAAGAACTAAAAAACCTCTTGATGAACATGAAAGGGGAGAGGGAAAAAGCTGGCTTAAAGCTCAACATTCAGAAAACTAAGAGCATGGCATCTGGTCCCATCATTTCATGGCAAATAGATGGGGAAACAGTGTCAGACTTTATTTTTGGGGGCTCCAAAATCACTGCAGATGGTGACTGCAGCCATGAAATTAAAAGATGCTTACACCTTGGAAGGAAAGTTATGACCAACCTAGATGGCATATTGAAAAGCAGAGACATTACTTTGCCAACAAAGGTCCGTCTAGTCAAGGCTAATGTTTTTCCAGTGGTCATGTATGGATGTGAGAATTGGACTATAAAGAAAGCTGAATGCAGAAGAATTGGTACTTTGAACTGTGGTGTTGGAGAAGACTCTTGAGAGTCCCCTGGACTGCAAGCAGATCCAACCAGTCCATCCTAAAGGAGATCCATCCTGAGTGTCCATTGAAAGGACTGATATTGAAGCTGAAACTCCAATACTTTGGCCACCTGATGCGGAGAGCTGACTCATTGGAAAAGACCCTGATGCTGGGAAAGACTGAGGGCAGAAGGAGAAAGGGATGGCAGAGGATGGGATGGTTGGATGGCATTGCTGACTCAATGAACATAGGTTTGGGTGAACTCCGGGAGTTGGTGATGGACAGGGAGGCCTGGCGTGCTACAGTCCATGGAGTTGCAAAGAATTGGACATGAGAGAGAGACTGAACTACTGAACTGAATTGAACTGAACTAAATGATGGAGTTAAGAAGATGTGATTCAGGTGCTGTGTGGCCAGCAACTGTTGAATGTGTCAAAATTGCTTTGATACATTGGGTTAAAGTGAGAGCTGAACACTCAGGTGGAAAGTACAAGAGGCTTTTGAAGCTATGGTGTAGAAATAGGATTGCTGAAGCTGGAGTCAATGGCTTAGAGTTAGAGTTGAATCCAAGGATATGGGTGAACACTCCAGGGAAAAAAGGAGAAAGAAATATAAAAATAAGAATCAAGTAGGATGAGTATCTGCCCTGAACAAAAGACAAAGAAGGATCCCACCAAAGAATTGGGTAGGGAAGAAGCACTTGAACAAATAGGAAAGAAGAAAGAAAACAAGACAAAGATACTAAGGAAAAGGAAGAAGAGGCTTTCAAGGGAAAAAGACCAACAGGATCATTGTAGCAGATCCTGCAGAGGTCACATTACTGCCTTGTGTTTTTCTGATGCTGCACTTGCCTCATTCTCTTACTTGGATAATTACTGATATTACAAAATAGTAAAGATTTTCAGTTATTATTCCAGGTCTATTTTTCAGATTCTTCTGCTGAAATGCTTTTGGAAGCTCACCTCTAGCCCTATTTTACTGCCTTGAGCATGAAGCCCACCGTATTCCGGAAGTCATTAATGCAAAAACTAGGCATTGAGTAGTAACTGCATTGCTGAGGACCTCACACAGAAACAAGCATTCTGGCATTTTATGGCCATAATGTGTAAGGAACTAATTTTTAAAACTTATTTAGACCTTTCTTAGAGCAGGGCAGATAAGCATTAATTAGTATATGGTCAGAGTATACTCTGGTTTCTTACCTGCTTGGACAATTAGAAGGTACATTAAAATGAAAGTTTTATTGGCAACTAGAGAAGCATACAAGATAAGTATATAAATCTTATATATTTAATAATTTAGTGATATTAACACTTAGCACCTTTTTTGATATATTTTAAAATAGTTATTTCAATGGAACTTCCCCTAATGCTCAAGAGATTTGGGCAAAATTCTGTAATTCACAAAACCATTTCATACCTTAAAAATTGCTGTTAAATTTACCATGATTTGTCACATTAAATGGGGTATTTTCTATTCAAATTCAAATAATTAAATCACTGTGTTTCTCAAGTGAGTCTCTTAGAATGTTGTAAGTTAAAGTTTACATAGACATTGAGAATGATTATTTTGTTTTAAAAAGAAGAACCTGAGTTATTTATTCTATGAAAATGTGTTGTGGTTTAGTTTCTGCTTTAATGAAAAATAATTTATGGCATTTATTAAGCTCCTCCTTAGTTAAAATTCATCCATCAACAGCTGTCCAAAGAATCTTAACGTTTTAACATCATAACATATTCCTGTTTTTGCCTATGGATTTTGAGGGAATCAAAGCCCCATAGATATATTTGCCAAATAATATTTATGCTGTTAAAGAGATTCATAGTAGGAAATCAGTCAGCTGAGACCCACATATCTTATTGACTGGAGTCAAGCTTTTTTATTTTGAGGTCTTGTTTTGCAAATATAGACAGTAAAATAAAGTAAAGCAATAGCCCGTTTAAGTCAAAGCAGCTTATTTAGATGGCCTCACAGTGTCTCTTGACTTTTCCAATGCTGTGCTGATCAGTCCATGTTACTGAAAATTATCTTGGTGAATGAAGAGATCTGAATCTTACAAGGTCCTACATTTAACTCGGCAGCAGTTTTCTAAGGAAACTGTTTGAGATGCCCTTTAAAAACACTATTTCAAAGTGTTAAAAGTTCAAATACTTTTTACAAACTCAGTGTTCATGTGTTATACTCTGAAGGTTATTTTATTTTTATAAAAGCAATCAAATAGAATTCAACATTTTAAATTAATTTCCTAAAACAGAAAAAAANACATCCCAATAGAAAATAATGAGCAGAGGACAGAAATAATTAGTTCACAGAAAGGAAATGAAATAGGTCTAAAATATAAAAAATGATGCTTAACCTCACAATTTTAAAAACCAATTCAACAATAGATGAAGTTACTACTCTTTCCTAGTATACAAGTATTGTCAGACTGAGAGACACCCTCATACATTTTTGTTAGAAGTTTAAATTTTATGACCCTTAAAGAGAACAATGTGATAATAGTTATCCAAGTTAAAAATAGTTTAATTAGATATCTATTTGAAAAAATAATAAACTTTAATCCATACCTTATATCATATACAAAAATTACCCCAAATGTATCATATATCTCAACATAAAACCTAATATCATAAAACTTCTAGAAAAAGACATAAGAGAAAAATTTTATGAACTTGAGTTAGGCAAAGATTTCATAGATATAATACAAAAATCATGATCCATAGAAGAACACACTATGACAGCAAACTTCAAATTTAAATTTTCCTTTCCCTTGAAAGATATTATGAAGAAAATAAAAAGACAAAGCACCCACTGGGGGAACATTTTAAAATATATATATAGATCATACCCAGAATATATAAAGAACACTCAAAATCTATAAGAACTAACAACTTCACGAAAGATTACAAATAGCAAATAAGAACATGAAAAAATGCTCAACATTATTGATTAGAAAACTATAAATTAAAACCACAATGAGATACCACTACACATTTGTTAGAATGTTGAAGTTAGAAATTTACCATACATAACATCGACAAAGGTCTAGGACACCTGGAACTCTCATATACCTCTAGTGGGAACATAAAATGATATAACAACTTTGGGAAACAGTTTGGTAGTTCCTTAAAAATTCAGCATAAAGAAGTTGATCGAGATGGTAGTGTAGGAGTACATATAACTCAATTACCTCTCTGAACACATCAAAAATATGTCTATGTGTAGAATAAATGCCACTGAAAACTAACTAGAAACTGGCAGAAAGACTCCTTTATAACCAAAGCTGTAAGAAATACCCACACAGAATTGAATAGTACGGGAATAAATGTGATCAGGTTGGGACTTTTGTCCTTGGGAGAGGACTCAGAGTAAAGGGGAAAATACACTTGTGGAGATCTGCCCTTGGGAGTGAGCTGTAAGCCACATATTGGGTGTGCCAGCCCTGAAGTCAGACACAGGGAAGAGGATCCCCCATGGTTTGTTGGAGGGCAACTTAAACTAACAGGAGGGCTTTGAGAATCCTGAACTCTGCTCATGAGGAGCATATGAGCACTGGCTTGCCACTGAGGCAGAAGAGAGAGGGCAGACTGAGGACTGTTCCAGTGACTGCCTAGTTTCCAATGACTTTCCTATGTGTGCCTAAAGTTAAACTGAGTGAGTTCAACTATGGGACACAGAGGTGAATTGGACCAGGGGTAGTATCTGAACACACTGCAAGTGGCCATTGCAGTTGCTTGCACAGATAGAGTTTATAGATGGTCCCAAACTTTGATAGCATCCAGACAGCCAGGGCCCATACCATGTACATTCTAAGAGCCCACACAGACCCTGCATGCCCTAGAGAACAATGCCACAAAGAAATGGGAGCACTGGAAGCTGGGGTCAACAGCTGTGAGATATAAAGGAGACTCAGATACATGGGTCTGACATTGCTGATGGTTTCACAGACTGCACAACAGAGGCAGACCAAACATCTGTCTGAGGTCAGCCCTCACAGCTCATGCCCTATTACAAGCCAAAAGCCCATATGGACCTCTCTTACTGAAGCATTGCTACCCTCTGGTGCAAGGATACTTGGAATCCAAACCTGCCCTTGATAGGGTGGTAATGGTCACTAAACAGACTGGAAGACTCAGCTTACATCTGACTGGACCTAGGCCCTTCATTTCTAGGCCCACCACCTACAAAGATGATAGCTGCAAATGTACCCTGAAGAAAGACATGACTCTTACTCACATCAACTCTGGCTCTCAGATCAAAAGGATATGGGCACAAGGTGACTGATAAGGACACTCAAATATAAGTACATGCTTAGAGAACACAATTGATAATCATTTCACTTATATTCATAGACACAGAGTTTTGAGTAAAATGAAAAGACAGAGAAGAACTGGTCTCAACTGAAAAAGCAAGAGAAAATCCCAGAAAAAAAGAAAAGAAAATTAACAATGAATGAAACAAAAGTAGAGAATTTACCAGATAAATAATTCAAAGCGTTAGAGATGAAAGTTTGCAGTTGCAAGCTGTGTGCTATGCTGGGATCTGTGACCTCTGGAGGAGAGGATTTCAATCTGGGGCCAAAGACCAGTCTTGACCACTCAGCGCTTTTTGTGTAACAGAATTTTATTAAAGTGTAAAAGAGCTTCTGACATAGACATCAGAAGAGAGCAGAAAGAATGTCTGCTTGCTAGTTTTTAATAAGGTGTTTTATGTCTGTTCAGTTCAGTTGCTCAGTCATGTCTGACTCTTTGTGACCCCATGAACCGCAGCACACCAGGCCTCCCTGTCCATCACCAACTCCTGGAATCTACCCAAACCCATGTCCATTGAGTCAGTGATGCCATCCAACTATCTCATCCTCTGTCATCCCCCTCTCCTCCTGCCCTCAATCTTTCCCAGCATCAGGGTCTTTTTCAGTGAGTCAGCTCTCCTCATCAGGTGGCCAAAGTACTGGAGTTTTAGCTTAAACATCAGTCCTTCCAGTGGACAATCAGGATGGATCTCCTTTAGGATGGACTGTTTGGCTCTGCTTGCAGTCCATGGGACTCTCAAGAGTCTTATCCAACACCACAGTTCAAAAGATCAATTCTTCAGCACTCAGCTTTCTTTATAGTCCAACTCTCACGTCCATACGTGACCACTGGAAAAACCATAGCTTTGACTAGATGGACTTTTGTTGGCAAAGTAATGTTTCTAATCCCCAATATGTTGTTGTCTAGGTTGTTCATAACTTTTCTTTCAAGGAGCAAAAGTCTTTTAATTTCATGGCTTCAGTCACCATCTGCAGTGATTTTGGAGCCCCAAAACTAAAGTCTCACTGTTTTCATTGCTTTCCCATCTATTTGCCACTAAGTGATGGGACCAGATGCCATGATCTTAGTTTTCTGAATGATAAGTTTTAAGCCCACATTTTCACTCTCCTCTTTCACTTTTATCAAGAGGCTGTTTAGTTCTTCTTCGCTTTCTGCTTCTTCCAGTCCAGCATTTCTCATGATGTACTCTGCATATAAGTTATAAGCAGGGTGACAATATACAGCCTTGATGTACTCCTTTCTGGATTTGGAACCAGTCTGTTGTTGCATGTCCAGTTCTAACTGTTGCTTCTGACCTGCATACAGATTTCTCAGGAGGCAAGTTAAGTGGTCTGGTATTCCCATCTCTTTCAGAATTTTCCACAGTTTCTTATGCTCCACACAGTCAAAGGTTTTGGCATAGTCGATAAAGCAGAAGTAGATATTTTTCTGGAACTCTCTTGCTTTTTCAATGATTCAGAGGATGCTGGCAATTTGATCTCTGGTTCCTCTGCCTTTTCTAAATACAGCTTGAACATCTGGAAGCTCATGGTTCACTTACTGTTGAAGTCTGGCTTGGAGAATTTTGAGTGTTACTTTACTAGTACGTGAGATGAATGCAATTGTGTGGTAGTTTGAGCATTCTTTGGCATTGCCATTCTTTGGGATTGGAATGAAAACTGACCTTTTCCAGTTCTTTGGCCACTGCTGTATTTTCCAAATTTGCTGGCATATTGAGTGTAGCACTTTCATAGCATCATCTTTTAGGATTTGAAATAGCTCAACTGGAATTTCATCACCTCCACTAGCTTTGTTCATAGTGATGCTTCCTAAGGCCCACTTGACTTCACACTTCAGGATTTCTGGCTCTAGGTGACTGATCATACCATTGTGATTATCTGGGTCATGAAGATCTGTTTTATATAGTTCATTAACATAGCTTAAGCAAAACGTTTTCATAAGGAAAATGCATTGGTTAGCTCAAGGTTTGAGAAAATTTAAGTTCATACAGAACCAGATATTCTGAACCAATAGAGAAGGAAAAAAGAAAAAAGTCTGCCAGTTGCAGTTTATTTCCTCCTACTGCTTGGCGACCTCTGGCCTTCCTACCTGTTAAGCCTCTCAGAAACAGGAATGCTAACTGAATTTTGGTAAAGAATAGATAAACACAGTTAGAATTTTAACAAGAAGCTAAAAAAAAAAAGACATAAAAAGAATGAGTCAGAATTGAAGACTACAGTAAGTAAAATGGAAAACAGAGAAGAAGGAATAAACAGCAGAGTAGGTGATACAGAACAATATACAAATGATCTGGAGTTTAGAATAATAGAATTCACCCAATCAGAATAGTACTAAAAAAGCAACTTTACAAAATGATAGCAGTTTAAAGGATGTTTGAGATAACAGGAAATGAACCAACATTTTCATTATAGCAGTTCTCGAAGGCAAGAGAAAGAGAAGGGAATTGAAAATGAATTTAATGAAGTTATGGCTGAAAAATTCTCAACCTGAAGAAGGAAAGAGATATCCAGGTTTAAGAAGCACAGAGGGTCCCAAATAAGATGAACTGAGACAGACCCATGCTGACACATATAATTGAAATGCTAAAGGATAAATATAAAGAGAGATTTTTACAGGCAGCAACAGAAAAAACAAAAAGTCATATCCAAGGGAGTCCCCATGAGGCTATCAGCTGACTTTTCCACAGAAAATCTGAAGGCTAGAAGGGAGTGGAATAATATATATTTAAAGTGCCAAAAGGGAAAAACCTACAACTTAGGATACTCTGCTGTGATGCCATGGACTGTAGCCTACAAGGCTCCTCCATCCATGGGATTTTCCAGGCAAGAGTACTGGAGTGGGTTGCCATTTCCTTCTCCAGAGGATCTTCCCAACCCAGGGATCAAACCTGGCTTTCCCGCACTGTAAGCAGATGCTTTACCGTCTGAGCCACCAGGGAAGACAGCTATAACTGAAGGGGAGATAAACAGCTTCAAACAAGGAAAAACTAAAAGCTCATAAATACTAAATTAACCCTAAAATGGACTCCCCTTGTGGCTCAGTGGTAAAGAATTCACCTGCAATGCAGGAGACTTAGGAGATGTGGCTTCAATCCCTGGGTCAGGAAAATCCCCTGGAGGAGGGCATGGGAAACAACTCCAGTATTCTTGTCTGGAAAATCCCATGGACAGAGGAGCCTGGCAGGCTATGGTCCATGGGGTCATAAAGAGTTGGACATGACTGAAGCGACATCATGTACAGAACCCTAAAAGAAATATTAAGTGCTGTTCTCAAAGTAGAAAATAAAACACTATAATAAGAGTTAAATATCCATTGAAAAGGCAACATTTCTCTATGAAAGGCAAATATATAATAAAGGCTGAAGATTGGTCACTTAAATAAGATAGTATGAAGTTTGAAGATAAATGAAAAATAAAGTATATCTATAATAGTCAGTAAAGGGATAAACAGGATAATGTAAAATCAAAACACAAAATGTAGGAGAAAGGGGTGAAAAATATAGCTTTTTTGGAATATGCTTGAATTTAAAGGAATACCTATTTGAAACAAATAGATATAATTATAGGTCCACATAATGAACCCCATAGTCATTCAGTTCAGTTCAGTTCAGTTCAGTCACTCAGTCGTGTCTGACTCTTTGCAACCCCATGAACTGCAGCACGCCAGGCCTCCCTGTTCATCACCAACTCTAGGAGTCCACCCAAACCCATGTCCATTGAGTCAGTAATGCCATCCAACCATCTCATACTCTGTCGTCCCCTTCTTCTCCTGCCCTCAATCTTTCCCAGCATCAGGGTCTTTTCCAATGAGTCAGCTCTTCGCATCAGGTGGCCAAAGTATTGGAGTTTCAGCTTCAACATCAGTCCTTCCAAAGAACACTCAGGACTGATCTCCTTTAGGACTGACTGGTTGGAACCCCATAAGTGAAGTCACTCAGTCATGTCTGACTCTTTGCAATCCCATGGACTGTAGCCTATCAGGCTCCTCCATCCATGGGATTTTCCAGGCAAGAGTGCTGGAGTGGATTGCCATTTCCTTCTCCAGGGGATGTTCCCGACCCAGGGATTGAACCCGGGTCTCCCACATTGCAGGCAGACGCTTTACCATCTGAGCCACCAGGACAGACTGGTTGGAACCCCATAGTAATCACAAATCAAAACCCTACAATAGATAATGCAAAATGAAAAAGAAAGGCACACAAGCATAAAACCAAAGAAAATCATCAAACCACAAGGAGGAGACATAATGATGAAGAAATGAACAGAGAAGAACTACAGAACAAACAGAAAACAAGTAACAAAATGTCAGGCATTGAGAACATACCTGTCAATAATTACTTTAAAAGGCAATGGACTAAATGCTCCAAGCGAAAGATAGCGGATGGCTGATTGAATGAAAAACAAGATCCATCTGTATATTGCTCTCAGGAGACTCACCTGAGAACTAAAGATTCACAGAGCCTGAAAGTGAGAGAATGGAAAAAGTCATTAGATGGAAATGGAAATAACAAGAACGTGGGATTAGCAATACTCATAACAGGCAACATAGACTTTAAAACAAAATCTTTAACAAAAGGCAAAGAAGAGTATTATACTATGATGAAAGGATCAGTACCAAAATAGGACATTACACTGGTTAATATAAATGGACCCAATAAGGAGCACCTAAATATATAAAGCAAATATTGATAGACATTAAGGGAAAAATTGAAAACAATACATTAAGAGAAGGGTACCTTAATGACCCACATACCTCAGTCTACATATCACCCAGACAGAAAACCAATAAGGCAACAGTTGTCTTAAATAACATAATAAACCAGTGGACTTAATACATATCTATAAGACATTTGATCCAAACCAGCAGAATACATATTTTCAAATGCACAAGGAACATTCTACAGAATAGATTATATGTTATCCCACAAAACACATCTCAACAAATTTGAGAGGACAGAAATTATATCAAGCATTTTTTTTCTGACCACAATGAGTGAAACTAGAAATCAATCACAGGAAAGAAAATGGGAAAAGTACAAATGCCTATAGACTAAACACTATAACACTAGAAGATCAAAGGGTAATGAGGAAGCAAAGAGGAAATCATAAAATACCACAAGACAAATAAAAATGGGATGCAGCAAAAGCAGTTCAAAAAGGGAAGTTTTAGAATAGTGATTTCAGGCCTACCTCAAACTAGAAAAAAATCCACTATACAAACCTAACTTTTAAACTAAAGGAATTAGGAAAAGAAAAACAATGAAAGCCCAAAGTCATTAAGAGAAAGGGAAAAATAAAGATCGGAGAGGAATAAATAAAATAGAGACAAAATACAGCAGAAAATATCAAAGAAACTGGGAGCTCTTCTTAGAAAATATAAGCAAATTTGATAAACCATATCCAGGCTCATCAAGAAGAAAAGAGAGGGGACCTGAACAAATAAAACAAGAAATAAAAGGGGAAATCACAACCAATACTATAGAGATTAAAAAAAAAATGAAAGGAAACTATGATTTAACATAGTTAGGCCAATAATTTTTTTGCAATAAGAATTTTTTTTAAGTTATATACTAATAAAGTGTACAACCAAAAAGGAACTGGCAGTTTCTTGAAACATACAACCTTTCGAGCTGAATCAGGAGGAAATAGACAATCTGAGCAAACTGATCCCTAGTAGTGAAATTGAATTTGTAGCAAAAATCTCCCTGCAAACAAAAGTTCAAAGCCACAGACCTTCCTGGTGGTACAGTGGTTAAGAGTCTGCCTTCCAAAGCAAGTATTCAAGTTTGATCCCTGGTCAAGGAACTAAGATCCCACATGCCATGGGGCAACAAAGCTCACATATCTCAACTACTGAGCCCACTCACTCAAGAGCCCATGTACCACAACTAGAGAAAGCCCATGTGAATCAACAAAGAGCCTGTGCTTTGCAATAAAAACAGTGCAGACAAAAGTTTAAAAAAAAAAAAATTCAATGCCAAATGTCTTCACATGGGAATTCAACAGAACATCAAAAGAGGATCTAATATCCATTGCCAATCTGCTCAGAAACAGTCATTCTGTAAGGTCACCGTTGCAATATTTTCTTGGATCTATCTTCTAAGGCAAAATAAGTAAAAGCAAAAATAAACAAGTGAAACCATATTAAATTTAAAAACTTTTGTGTGGCAAAGGAAAGCATTAATAAAATGAAAAGGCAACCAATTGAATGGGAGAAATTATTTGCAAATCATATGACCAAGTAGTTAATATTCAACACATATTAACAGCTCATACATCAAAAACATAAGAACCCTCATTTAGAAATAAGAAGTAGACATTTATTCAAAGAATATATACAAATGGCTAACAGGTACATGAAAAAAAGTAAAACATCACTAACCATCAGAGATACAGATCAAAAAAACCCAAACAAACTGAGTTATCACTTTATACCTATACATATGGCTATCACCAAGAAGTCTACAAATAACTAATGTTCATGAAAATGTGGACAAAATGGAACCCTAGTACACTGCTGGTGGGATTGTAAATTACTGCAGCCAGTATGGAACACAGGAAGATAAATTAAAGGAGATCTATCATATGATCTAGCATTTCTACTGCTAGGAATATATCCAAAGAAAATGAAAATGCTATTTCAAAAAGATGCATGCATCCAAATACTCGTAACAGCACTAGTTACAATAGCCAAGATATGTAAGCAATCTAAGTACCCATCAAAAGATAAAGAAAAATGTCACATATACACACACATAATGGAATATTAATTAGCCATTAAAAAGAATGAAATTCTGCCATTTGCAACAGTGTGAATGGACCTAGATATCATTATGCTTAGTGAGATAAGTCAGAGAAAGACAATATGTTATCACTTGTGCATCGAATCTAAAAAATAAAATAAATGAATGCATATAACAAAACAGAAACAGACTCACAGATATAGAAAACAAACTAGTAGATGCCATGGGGATGGGAAGCAGGAGCCAGACAGGGACATGGGATTCAAAGACACAAACTATTGATTGCAAGTATGAAATTAAAAGACTTTTACTCCTTGGAAGGAAAGTTATGACAAACCTAGACAGCACATTAAAAAGCAGAATCATCACTTTGCCGACAAAATTCAAAGTTCAAAATTCAATAGTCAAAGTTATGGTTTTCCCAGAAGTCATGTATGGATGTGAGAGTTGGGCCATAAAGAAGGCTGGGCACCGAAGAATTGATGCTTTCATATTGTGATGCTAGAGAAGACTCTTGGAGTCTCATGGTCTGCAAGGAGATCAAACCAGTCAGTCTGAAAGGAATTCAACCTTGAATATTCATTGGAAGGAGTGATGTTGAAGCTGAAGCTTCAATACTTTGGCCACTAGATGTGAAGAGCCAACTCATGGGAAAAGACTGTGATGCTTGGAAAGACTGAACGAAAAAGAAGAAGGGACAGCAGAGGATGAGATGGTTAGATAGCATCATCCACTCAATGGACTTGAATTTGAACAAACTCCCGGAGATAGTGCAGGAGAGGGAAGCCTGGCATACTTCAGTCCATGGGGTCACAAAGAGTCAGACAAGGCATCAATTCTTGGCCCTCTGCCTTCTTTATTGTCCAGCTCTCACAACCATACATGACCATTAGGAAGACCATAGCCATGACTATAAAGACCTTTGTCAGCAGAGTAAAGTCTCTGCTTTTCAACACAACTGTCTAGGTTTGTCATAGCTTTCCTGCAAGAAGCAATCATCTCCTGATTTCATGGCTGAAGTCACCATCTGCAGTGATTTTAGAGCCAAGGAGAGGAAATCTGTCACTACTTTCCCCTTTTCTCCTATTTGCCATGAAGTGATGGGACCAGATGCCATGATCTTAGTTTTTCTAATATTTAGTTTTAAGCCATATCTCTCATTTTCCTCCTTCACCTTATCAAAAGGCTCTTTTCATTTCTCTTCACTTTCTGCCATTCTGCCATTAGAGGTTGTTGATGTTTCTCCCACCTATCTTGATTCTAGTTTGTAATTCATTCACCTCAGCATGATGTGCTCAGCATGGGTTAAACAAACAGGGTGACAGCAGACTGCCCTGTTGTACTCCTTGCTCAATCCTGAACTAGTCAGTTGTTCCATGCAGGGTTCTAACTGTTCCTTCTTGACCCACATACAGGTTTCTCAGGAGACAGGTAAGATGGTCTGGTATTCCCATTTCTTTAAGAGCTTTCCATAGTTTGTTATGATCCACACAGTCTACGGCTTTAGCTTAGTAGATGAAACACAGGTAGATGTTTTTCTGGAATTCCTTTGCTTGTTTATGATCCAGAGAATGTTGGCAACTTGATCTCCGGTTCCTTTGCCTTTCCTAAACTAGCATGGATGTCTGGAAGTTCTTGGTTTGAACAAAGTTGAAGCCTAGCATGTAAGAATTTAAGCGTGATCTTACTAGCATGGGAGATGAGTGCAACTGTCTGATGGTTTGAACAGTCTTTACTACTACCCTTCTTGAAAACTGGAAAGAGGATTGATCTTTTCCAGTCCTGTGCCACTGCTGGAACTTTCAGATTTGCTGACAGGCACACAATAAAAACAATGGTTTATTGATAGAGGCAACAACTCAAATAAATCTCAAAATAATTATTCCAATGAAAGAACTCCAAACAAAAGATTACATACTGCATAATTCTGATTACATAAAATTGTATAAAATGTAAACTACCCCACAGTGAAATATAGCTGATCACTGGTTGCCTAAGAACCAGAAGGTGTTGCGCAAGAGGACAGACTAGGACAGAATACAAAGGGGCATGAATATATTTTGGCAGGAGATGGATATGTTCATAATCTTGATTGTGATTATGGATCATGGTTGTACACATACATCAAAATTTCTTAAATTGAACACTTTAATCATGTATCGTCTAATGTATGTCAATAAAATCTCAATAAAGGTGCTTTTAAAATGTATATACCATTTGACCTTGAAATTGCAATTCAGAAATCTATTCCATTCTACAAAAATGTCAGTATTTATGTGTGTGAAATTATGTTTCCCATGATAACTTATTATACCATAGTTAATAATACCAAAAGAATGTAAACAAGTGAAATGTTCACCAGTAAGGATCTTGATAAATAAATCATGTTTCACAACTAAATATTAGGTAGGCATATTAAAGAATTAGTTCATTGTCTGCTAGTATAAAATCAGTTCAGTTCAGTTCAGTCGCTCAGTTGTGTCCAACTCTTTGAGACCCTATGGATCACAGCATGCCAGGCCTCCCTGTCCAACTCCTGGAGTTTACCCAACTAATGTCCATCGAGTCAGTGATACCATCCAACCATCTCATCCTCGGTCGTCCCCTTCTCTTCTTACCCTCAATCTTTCCCAGCATCAGGGTCTTTTCAAATGAGTCAGCTCTTCTCATCAGGTAGCCAAAGTACTGGAGTTTCAGCTTCAACATCAGTCCTCCCAGTGAACACCCAGGACTGATCTCCCTTAGGATGGACTGGTTGGATCTGCTTGCAGTCCAAGGGACTCTCAGGAATCTTCTCCAACACCACAGTTCAAAAGCATCAATTCTTCAGTGCTCAGCTTTCTTTATAGTCCAACTCTCACATCCATACATGACCACTGGAAAAACCATAGCCTTGACTAGACGGACCTTTGTTGGCAAAGTAACGTCTCTGCTTTTTAATATGCTATGTATGTTGGTCATAACTTTCCTTCCAAGGAGTAAGCATCTTTTAATTTCATGGCTGCAGTCACTATCTGCAGTGATTTTGGAGCCCAAAAAAATAAAGTCTGACACTGTTCCACTTTTTCCCCATCTATTTGCCATGAAGTGATGGGACCAGATGCCATGATTTTAATTTTCTGAATGTTGAGCTTTAAGCCAACTTTTTCACTCTCCTCTTTCACTTTCATCATGTAGATAGACTTTAGCCCAATAAAGTACTAGTAGACCCAAGAGAATAAATGACATCAATAACAGAGAGACAACAAGAAGATTTAGGCCTCTTAAGTGGAGGAATATTTCATGGCACCAGATAATTATATCCTCCAACCTTTAAATATAATAACTATCATTAGACCTTAGTCAATTAAAGGAAGACAGCTCTTAGTCCCATATCTATGTTATGATATACACAGTTAGCTAAAACTTTTACCTCTTTAAAGATTTAATAAATATTTCTTAGATCTTTGGGGAAATATTCAGCCAGTTCGATTTTACCAACTATTATTGATTTTTCACTCTTGACTGGCCTCCTTTCCAATTCCACTGACCACAAAAGCAAGTTGCTTGAAGGTACGTAATTCTCTAACTTCCCATCTAGCCATTCCTTCCTTTCTGCCTCCTTCTGTTTTCTTTTCATAAATTATTCATGTCATATTGTACAACAGGAATTTAAACAGCCCATGAGACACTGTTATTTGTAGTAGCTTTCCATAGGATAGGAGTAGTGACTCTAAGATTCTTATTTATTCTATCTTGTATATATAGGATTACAAAGTCTTATATATCTCTGTGCTGTGTTTAGTTCCTCACTCATGTCTGACTCTGCAATCACATGGACCATTCATAGCCCTCCAGGCTCCTCTCTCCATGGGGATTCTCCAGACATGAATACTGGAGTGGGGGTGGTGTGCAGTTCTAAGATGATGGATGAATAGGACGGGGATACCACATTCTCCCCCACAAATTCATCAAAAGAACATTTGAATGCTGAGCAAATTCCACAAAACAACTTCTGAATGCTTGCAGAGGACATCAGGCACCCAGAAAAGTGGCCCATTGTCTTCGAAAAGAGGTAGAACAAAATATAAAAGATAAAAAGAGAGCCAAAAGAGTTAGGGACAGAGATCCATCCTGGGAAGGGAGTCTTAAAGGAGGAGAAGTTTCCAAACACCAGGAAAGCCTCTCACTGGCAGGTCTGTGGGGAGTTTTGGAATCTCAGAGGGCAACATAACTGGGAGGAAAAGTAAATAAATAAATAAATAAAACCCAAAGATTACTTGCCTAATGGCAACTCCCAGCAGAGGAGTACCCCAGATGCTTGCATCTGGCACCAGCAAGAGGGGGCTGAACATGGAGAAGCAGGCTTCATTGCTTAGGGTAAGGACTGGGCCTGAATGCCCTGAGGGCAATCTGAGGGAGCTAACATGAGATAGCAACCTAAACTGTGGGCTAGCCAGAGAGAGAGAGCAGAAAAAGAAAGAGAGAGAGAACTATCCCAGAAAGCCCTGACCTAAGGCACTGCCACGCCTGCTCACAGAATAAAGGACTGAGCGAATACCAGAGGAGAGCTAGCAGGCTGAGGACCAGCCCATCCCCTGCTGAAGACAGGGGGCAGATGGGTGCCAGCCATAGCCAGAAAGGGGCAAACTTGGCCCCAGAGATGGCACCCCCTACCAAACTGCGAGCAGGCTTCCCGTTTCTAACCAAGACTTCCTGGGATTCTGGACTGTTGAGATCCAGCAGGAGGGTCGCAGCCAGAGATCAGCTACCCAGAAGAGACACATGGCACACTGGAGATGGGCACACCGCTGCCACCCAGGAAACCAAGCGGCTGGGACCAGGGAGGTGATAAGACATACTCGCCGCCTGAGGAGAGTACACTCGCCAAACACCTGGTTGCCTGAGCTTCTTGGACCTGGGGAGGGCACAAAATGCAGGCCCAACCAAGTCTGTGCCTTCATGGTCTACCCGAGAACCTGAACCTGAGTGGCTTAGAGCTGGGAAGTGCATGCAACCCAGGGTCTGTTCCCTGCAGGGCAACCTGGAGCCTGAGCAGTATAGACTGGGAAAGCACACTCACCATGAGCCAGGGTAAACCCAGTGTGGCTGAGACACTGCAAACACTCCCCACACACTCCAGTGATATTTTTTGGCAGTGTTCCTCCCTATCCACAGCACGACTGAACAAGTGAGCCTAAACAAGAGACCACCTTCGCCTCCTTGTGTCAGAGCAGAAGTTAGACACTGAAGAGGCCTGCAAACAGAAGAAGCCAAATAAACAGAGGGAACCACTTTGGAAGTGACAGATGCAACAGATTAAAATCCCTGTAGTTAAACTGACACCATTGGAAAGGGCCTATTGATCTTGAGAAGTATAAGCGGGAACAAAGAACTATCTGAAACTGAACTGACCCCACACTGCCCGCAACAGCTCCAGAGAAATTCCTAGATATATTTTTACTATTATCACTTTCTTTAATTCAAAATTTTTTTTAAGTCCCCTATTACTCCTTTAATTTTCATTTTTATAACCTACTATTACCCTGCAAAAAACAAAGACCCTATTTTTAAAGCAAACTTTATATATATTTCTTATACTTTTCATGATTTTTTTTTTAATATTGTATTTTTGAGAGTCTAACCTCTACTCTAGATTTTTAATCTTTGCTTTTTGGTATTTGTTATCAATACTGTGCATTTAAGAATCCAATCTTCAATACCCATTTTTACTTAGGAGTGTGATCACTGTCTTGATTACTCTATACCCCTTTTGACTCTCCTTTTTCTCCCCCAGGTCAACTCTATCTCCTCCCTCCCCCTTGTCGTCTCTACCCAACTCTGTGAGTCTCTGTGTGTGTTCCGGGCATGGAAAACACTTAGGGAACAGAGTACTGCCTAGATCTATCTCTCTCCTTTTGATTCCCCATTTTCTCCTGCTCACCTCTCCTTCCTCCCTCTTCTCTTCTCTGTGTAACTCCATGAACCTCTCTGAGGGTTCCAGATGGTAGAGAGCATATAGGGATTTGTTTGCTGGCTAGATTGCTCTGGCTTCTTTTGATTCCCCCTCTTCTCATCCTGGTCACCTCCATCTCCCTCCTCCCTTTTCTCTTCTCCATGTAACTCTGTGAACCTCTCTGGGTGTCCCTCACTGTGGAGAATCTTTTCATCATTAACCTAGAAGTTTTATCATTGGTGCTGTATGGATGGAGAAGTCTTGAGGCTACTGTAAGAATAAGATTAAAAACCAGAGGCAGGAGGCTTAAGCCCAAAACCTGAGAACACCAGAAAACTCCTTACTCCAGGGAACATTCATTAATCAATGAGAGATCATTCAAAAGCCTCCATACCTACACTGAAACCAAGCACCGCCCAAGAGCCAACAAGTTCCAGAGAAAGACATACCACACAAATTCTCCAGCAATGTAGGAACATAGCTGAACTTCAATATACAGGCTGCCCAAAGTCACACCAAACCCATAGACATCTCAAAACTCACTACTGGACTTCATTGCACTCCAGAGAGAAGAAATCAAGCTCCACCCACCAGAACACTGAAGCAAGCTTCCCTAACCAGGAAACCTTGACAAGCCACTCGTCCAACCCCACTCACAGGGAGGAACCTCCACAATAAAAAGGAACCACAAACTGCGAGAATACAGAAAGGCCACCCCAAACACAGCAATCTAAAGAAGACAAAAAGGCAGTGGAATACTCAGCAGGTAAAGGAACATGATAAATGCCCACCAAACCAAACAAAAGAGGAAGAGATAAGGAGTCTACCTGAAAAATGATTCAGAATAATGATAGTAAAAATGACGCAAAATCTTGAAAACAAAGTGGAGTTACAGATAAATAGCCTGGAGACAAGGATTGAGAAGATGCAAGAAATGTTTAACAAGGACTTAGAAGAAATAAAAAGAGTCAATCAATAAGGAATAATGCAATAAACGAGATCAAAAACACTCTGGAGGGAACCAACAGTAGAATACCCATGGCAGAAGATAGGATAAGTGAGGTAGAAGATAGAATGGTGGAAATAAATGAAGCAGAGAGGAGAAAAGAAAAAAAAGAATTAAATGAGGACAAACTCAGGGACCTCTGGGACAACGTGAAATGCCCCAATATTCGAATCATAGGAGTCCCAGAAGAAGAAGACAAAAAGAAAGGCCATGAGAAAATAGTTGAAAACTTCCCTAAAATGGGGAAGAAAATAATCACTCAAGTCCAAGAAACCCAGAGAGTCCCAAACAGGATAAATCCAAGGAAAAACACCCCAAAACACATATTAATCAAATTAACAAAGATAAAACATGAACAAATATTAAAAGCAGCAAAGGGGAAAACAACAAATAACACACAAGGGGATTCCCATAAAGATAACAGCTATTCTTTCAATAGAAACTCTTCAGGCCAGGGGGGAATGACAGGACATACTTGAAGTGATGAAAGAGAAAAACCTACAGCCCAGATTAATTTACCCAGCAAGGATCTCATTCAAATATGAAAGAGAAATCAAAACCTTTACAAACAAACAAAAGCTGAGAGAATTCAGCACCTCCAAACCAGCTCTCCAACACATTCTAAAGGATCTTCTGATCTTCCCTAGACAGGAAACACAGAAAGTGTGTATAAACTCGAACCCAAAACAACAAAGTAAATGGCAACGGGATCATACTTATCAATAATTACCTTAAATGTAAATGGGTTGAATGCCCCAATCAAAAGACAAAGATTGGCTGAATGGATACAAAAACAAGATCCCTATATATGCTGCCTACAAAAGACCCACCTCAAAACAAGGGACACATACAGACTGAAAATGAAGGGCTGGAAAAAGATATTTCATGTAAATGGAGACCAAAAAAAAAAGCAGTAGTAGCAATACTCATATCAGATAAAATAGGCTTTAAAATAAAGGCTGTGAAAAGAGACAAAGAAGGACACTACATAATAATCAAAGGATCAATCCCAGAAAAAGATATAACAACTATAAATATATATGCACCCAACATAGGAGCATCTCAATATATAAGGCAAATTCTAACAAGTATAAAAGGGGAAATTAATAATACAATAATAGTGGGAGACTTTAATACCCCACCCACACCTATGGATAGATCAACTAAACAGAAAATCAATAAGGAAACACAAACTTTAAGTGACACAATGGACCAGTTAGACCTAATTGATATCTATAGGACATTTCACCCCAAAACAACGAATTTCACCTTTTTCTCAAGTGCACACGGAACCTTCTCCAGGATAGATCACATCCTGGGCCATAAATCTAGCCTTGGTAAATCCAAAAAAAATTGAAATCATTCCAATCATCTTTTCTGACCACAGTGCAGTAAGATTAGAGTACATCATGAGAAAGGCTGGGCTGGAAGAAGCACAAGCTGGAATCAAGATTGCTGGGAGAAATATCAATAACCTCAGATATGCAGATGACACCACTCTTATAGCAGAAAGTGAAGAGGAACTAAAAAGCCTCTTGATGAAAGTGAAAGAGGAGAGTGAAAAATTTGGCTTAAAGCTCAACATTCAGAACACTAAGATCATGGCATCTGGTCTCATCACTTCATGGGAAATAGATGGGGAAACAGTGTAAACAGTGTCAGACTTTATTTTTGGGGGCTCCAAAATCACTGCAGATGGTGACTGCAGCCATGAAATTAGACGCTTACTCCTTGGAGGAAAGTTATGACTAACCTAGACAGCATATTCAAAAGCAGAGACATTACTTTGCCAACAAATGTCCGTCTAGTCAAGGCTATGGTTTTTCCAGTTGTCATGTATGGATGTGAAAGTTAGACTTGAAGAAAGCTGAGTCTCTGAAGAATTGATGCGTTTGAACTGTGGTGTTGGAGAAGACTCTTAAGAGTCCCTTGGACTGCAAGGAGATCCAACCAGTCCATTCTGAAGGAGATCAGTGTTCTTTGGAAGGAATGATGCTAAAGCTGAAACTCCAGTACTTTGGCCACCTCATGCGAAGAGTTGACTCATTGGAAAAGACCCTGATGCTGGGAGGAATTGGGGGCAGGAGGAGAAGGGGACGACAGAGGATGAGATAGCTGCATGGCATCGCCGACTTGATGGACATGAGTTTGAGTGAACTCTGGGAATTGGTGATGGACAGGGAAGCCTTGCGTGCTGCAATTCATGGGGTCGCCAAGAGTCAGACACGACTGAGTGACTGAACTGAACTGATGGACTCTGCCTGGAACCGTGTAGGTAACCAGGCTGATTCACTGTCAGATCTCCCCTGCATGCTAGTAGAATACTATTCATCTCCCCATTACTGGGCAGTTTTAACTACTCTACTACTTTCATTGTCAGTAAGGGACATAGTCAGGATTAGCATGACATCTTTCCATGCCATTTCAAAAGATTGTGTTAGATCCTGGAAAACACTTATATAATTGTCAGGATCTTCAGTAAAGTTTCCTAGGTCTAATTTAATTTATCTTAAATCTTGGAGGGGGAAAGGGACATGGACTCACATGGGTCCCAAGCCCCCATTAGGAAATTCCTCTACTGGAAGGACAGAAGGATATAGCCTAGAGGTCATTGGAGTTGGGTTAGAATCCACTTGGGTAGGAGCTGCTGCTCATGATGGAGCCATTAACAGAGATTGTGGAGGCTCCTGTGGGCTAGGTTTGGTCAGCCCTGGATAAGGGGGACAATTTGAACCTGAAGGTTTGGGGGAAATTATAGGAAGCATAGAAGGAACAAGCCCACAACTCCTGCATAAGAGGGCTTTTTATTTCCAAACAAAGATAACCTGTATATATGGGACTTCTGGCCATTTTCTTTCTCATCTACAAAAGAGGTCTAGTTGGAGGATGGTATTATAATTAAGTGAGTCCTCAGGGGGGCATTTTTAACCATCAGATAGATCATATTGAGGCCATTTCTAAATACAAATTTGTTTGTATTTCACTGAATTTCTAAATACAGATTTCACTGAATTTCTAAATACAAATTTTCTAAATATGTACTTGGATGCATACACCCACTTGTATGATTACATATAACACATGCCTTGCACATCAAATGGACACTCATTACCACCACAAAGACATATTAGTTACTATAACCTGTTTCAAGATCCTCTCTAGAGGATGCTCATGGCTTTTCTTACTGCAACATATTTTTGTCTCAATAATCTTTAAAGTGGAGCTTCCCAGTTGGCATTAATGATACAGAATTTACCTACCAATGCAGGCGTCACAAGTGACATGGGTTCTATCCTTGAGTGGGGAAGAGCCCCTGGAAAAGAAAATGGCAATCAATCCAGTATTCTTGCCTGGGGAATACCATGGACAGACAAGCCTGGTGAGCCTCAGTCCATGGGACCACAGAGTTGGACACAACTGAGCTGAGTGACTAACACTTCACAACCTCACAGGAATTTGACTCTCAACCATTCCTGAGTTTTCTACTCTTTTATAAGACAAACTGTTTCTCAGTGGTAGTGAAAGTGAAACTTGTTCACTTGTTTCTGGCTCTTTGTGACCCCATGGAGCATACAGTCCATGGAATTCTCCAGGCCAGAATACAGGAGTGTCTAGCCATTCCCTTCTCTAGGAGATCTTCCCAACT
Source organism: Redunca redunca (assembly GCA_006410935.1). Classification (NCBI taxonomy): domain Eukaryota; kingdom Metazoa; phylum Chordata; class Mammalia; order Artiodactyla; family Bovidae; genus Redunca; species Redunca redunca. The sequence continues at coordinate 23,371 of SJYQ01005025.1, forward strand.
CAGGGATCGAACCCAGGTCTCCTGCCTTGTAGGTGGATTCTTTACCAGCTGAGCCACCAGAGGAGCCCAAGAATACTGGAATGGGTAGCCTATTCCTTCTCCAGTGGATCTTCCCTACCCAGGAATCAAACCCAGGTCTCCTGCATTGCAGGCAGATTCTTTACCAGTTGAGCTACCAGGGAAACTCTCTCAATGTTAGATTATATGGTAAACCCAGGAAAACCCATGCAAATCAACTCACTGTACCACAAATATGTATCTCATGAATACTGATTGCCTGAATAACCTCAAAAAACAAGATAACTATCATCTGCCCAGCTGGTAGACACAGCTCTAATTCAAAAGAACCATTACTGTGTGGACTAGTTGAAAGCATTCTGCATTAAGTGCTCATACAGCCAAACATTGATCACTGTCATGGCATGCCATATAACATACTTTTATCCAAGGAATATATCTTCATTATTATGAAGTAGAGGCCAGAACACAGTGACAGGAATCAAGCATGAGTGAATTCAAACATTTGTACCTCCACCTTATGCTCTCATGATGCTATGTGAACCTCAAGAAAATTAAATGCTTACCAAGGGAGAGAGGACAGGAAAATACCAAACATTGATTGAGCTTACCTAAAGAGTAAACTCAAGAACAGGCTTCCACTACTGATTAGAATAGGGACTTAAGATTGTGAGTAACCTCAGTTTGAGAGGGATATGAGTCTCATAGAATGAGAAATCTTTTCCTTCTCTGCCTTAGTGATTTAGAATGATATCTTCTTAATAAACTTCCTCCAATTATGCTCTTCTGTTTTTAGTCAGTTGCAAATGCCAAATTTTATTTTAAATGATCAACAATTTAAAATCCTCCCATACATGTAAGGGCAATATTAAACTCTCACTAGCCTGTGCTGATTTCTGGAAGCCAGGAGCCATGTCTTATTCATGTCTCTATCTCTTCTCAGCAACTTTGATAGTAATCTTAGCATAGAGGTAAATACTCAAAAGCGCTCAATGATTGAATAAATAAATTAAAGAAGAAAACACATTAGCAGACTGATTCTATTAGTTGTGCAAAGTCAACAGTAATGAACAGATCCATTTCCTCCATTATTTTATATGCATATCCTTAGTAAAAACTAAGCTGACTACAATTAAGAACATTTCTAAAATTAAACTAGAAGTTAGCAGGCACCCTGTCTCCTCAGTTTTAAGCTACTCATTCTAAGTCTGGAATTTAGACCAGAAAATGCAACCCTATGTGCCACTTGGCAGAAAAAGCTAATATCACAAGACCAGCATTCTGAAATGTTACCCAAGTGACCCATAAATGCTGACACCAGGGACCACTTATTTCATATTTTCCTTACTTCTTACTTTGATTTTTGGTATTAAATAGCACTGTGTTGCTATACTTAAATTTTGATTAGAAAGAGCCTTGTTCCAAGACTTGCTTTTCTTGCGAGATGGTGACTTGAAAAGTTTTATTCATTGTGTGCTTTTATAAAGTTCCTACCAATAATTTTGGGAAACAACACAAGTCATTTTCTCTAGCTGAAAGGTAGGAAATGTTAACACAAAATGGTTTATATGGAAAATTCGTCTTTAGAAAAATATATTTCCTATTATATTTCACATTATGACACTTGTTCCAAAGGATTCCATGCATTTGACCCAAGGAATGTAACAAGTAAGTAGTAAATTGAGCTAAAACTTAATTTTTAAGTCAAAAGAGATATTTTTACATGAACATGTGTTTCTATAGTAACACACTAAACAGGAGTTAGAGTAATGTTGTGTAAATGCCATAGCAGTACTCGTTGATGATGAGGTGTCATAAAAAATAATAGACACCAAATAATAAGTTCTCACCTAGCTTAAACCACAAAGGCCTTCTCCCTTAGAGCCTGTAAATAACCTACAATTCTCCAGAATAAGTAGGCATAGAACATTTAAGAATGCAAAAACCTGGTCCTTAAAGTATTGCATTTTTCTAGGTTTCAATGGTATAATTGAACTGAAGTACCACAGGATGTAAATATCAATCACTCCTCCACAATTTCCTTCTTTGTTTCCATTGGAAGTCATTAATTAACACATCTTGGAGATCTTTCATGACTCAGAATCTAAGGAGAGTTCTAAAAACTGTTATTTAGTTGAAGGGCTAGGAAAATTTAACAATTGTCATAGCAAGAAGGATTAGTAATCCNGGATTAGTAATCCATCCATTTATGGAAAAAATCTGAATAAGTAATAAATTTAAGTCTGGCTATTACAGCATTATAAATTTATAATAAAAATAAGTCTACAATATTAGCTGAAAATTATTATTTCTTTAATTTTAAAATTATCAATTTCAAAGGTATTTCTAAGGTATTATAGGTAAATTCAAATATCTACATGAAACTAGAAACTCTAACCTTTGTCTTTGCAACAGGATGTTGATGTTGCAGTGAATTTAAGGTTCTTCATCATGAAAGAATTCAGAGAAGAAACAGAGAAGTTAAGAAAGTAAAGTAAAAGTTTACTTAAGCAAGGATATGCTGTGTGCTCTCCAAGGGAGAGCAGGCAGACCGGTGAGAAGCTGCTGCTCTAGGTTTCTTTGGCAAGCTGGTTATGAGGGATGTACAAACTAAGGGACAGAATATTCACTAAGGAAGGAGGAGTTTGGGGGTCATCTTCCCAGGATTCTCATCCCAACTCCAATTTCCCGAGGGGAAGAGGGATTTTTGTCCTTATTTAGCTTAGATCAGAAAGTGTCATGATGTCGGTGTATGATGGATACTTCTTATCTGTAAGGTTATTTCTATTGTAATAAGAACGTTATATATATATATTTTAAATTTTTATTTTAACTTTAGTTTACTTTACATTACTGTATTGGTTTTGCCAAATATTGCCATGAATTCACCACGAGTGTACATGCGTTCCCAAACATGAATCCCCTCCCACCTCCCACCCCATACCATCTCTCTGGGTCAAGCAGAGAAAAAGAGAGCAAGCTGGGCAGTCAAGCAGAGAAGGATTTATTATAGGAAGAGAGAAAGTGACTGGCTTTAGTGAAAAATCAGTGCTCTCCCTTTACAGTCAGACTTCTTATACCCTATTGATGGGAAATTGTGCCCCAAAGGGAGGAGGCCTTAGTTTATCTTTAGCCTACAGCTGGGGTCTTATGATCAGAGGGATCTCATAGTTGGGTGGTTGCATAGTCTTGAGAAACTGGCACCAGCAAGCACAAACAGGATGTTGCCTTAAGGAAAAAATGGAATGCCACCAGGGCCATGTGGCCACTGTCACTTCATCCCTTGTTTGTCAGGTCACCACAATGGGCCATATTAAAACAATATACTATGAACCACTTATGGACCCTAACAAACAGTGATCAACAAGTTACATTTGGATGCAGCAGATTCCCGCCCTTTGCCACCTTTCTCTGTCTGCTACCTAGACCCTATCACCCAAAATATGTGGTTTCCTGTCAATGTGGAGGTTTCTGCTTTCCTTTGTCTGCCTATGGGCCCCAGCTGTTTGCAAGATGTGTAATTTCCTGCCACCTTGCCCCTGCCCCCATTTTTCTCCCCATACCTAGCTACCATCCTTCTATAACATAGGGAGAGAAATCAAAGTTGGAGAGCTATCTTTAAAAATCTTCAACTTAAAATTTGTAAGCAATTTACAAAGATGAGCTATTAGATTGCTTTTGGTGCAAGTTCAATATCTATCTCTACTCTCCTTTGAAAATGAAAGCTAAAGTCAAAGTGTTAATTGCTCAGTCATGTCCCACTCTTTGTGAACCAACTGACTGCAGCCCACCAGATTCCTCTGTCCATGGAATTCTCCAGGGAAAAAGCTGCAGTGGGCAGCCATGCCCTTCTCCAGGGGATGTTCCTGATCCAGGAATTGAATCCTGGTCTTCTGCATTGCAGGTGATCCTTTACCATCTGAGATGCCTACTGTCCTTTGGCTTATATCATTTCCTTCACCTGAATTGTTTATGTTCATTTATCAGAATTTTATCATAGTTTTGTTAGGTAGCTAGAATAGGAAACAGAAGTCCAAAATGGTGGTGGCTAAAAGACAAGGAAAGGAAAAGCCTGTGAAAACAGAACAAAGGAAGGTCGGAGGACCAGAGTGAGGACCTTAGGTAGAACAAACAGCACTCTTGGCTAGACAATTTACTTAGGGCAGGCCTAGGGGGAGAAGAAAACATATAACAAGAGGAGCCAAAGGGCCAGGGTTCTCTCTTCTCTTCACGTCTTTGGGTCAGCATTCCCTCACACCTTGAGGATGTAATTTCCTGATATTTTTAAAATAAAACTGAGCTGTAACACAGAGCTGTAACACTGATCTCTCTAAGAGCTATAACACTGTCTGCCCAAGAGCTGTGATGCACCGAGGGCTTTCATGTCCATCGCTTCAAATCTTTGTTGTGATGAAACAGAACCGAGGAGATTACACTCACCTGATAGTTTTATCTTCCATCTCAAATACAAACACCTCCACATCTTCCTCAGTGTCTAAAACAGAACTAAACACAAAACATCTTCGAAATGTACACTCAGCTCTGAGAAATGAAGTATATCCTGCCATATCAGTAAACAAGGATATTACAGTCATCAGCAATTCCAGCTTTCCAGGGAACTCAGGAATGAGAAAAATACCCACTGTCTAACAGCCATCAGATTTCAGCCACTCCCTCTGCTGAACCCAAGAATTTCAGGATGTGAAAAACACAGGATACTGGCTCCAGGACAGTTGAGATGCATGCAAAAGGAATGATTTCAGGAAGCCCAGACTCTTGCGTATTTGTGTACATAGAAAAGCACTAAATTCCTTTACTTGGGATATCTGGTTTTCCTTAATTAACAACAATCTTTTGATGTTCTGACTACCTTCCCTTTGCTGTAAGACGTCTATGTAACCTGGCTCCTTCCCTTGCCTCCTTGGAACAGTTCTCTCAGGGCTACTTGAGATGCTGCCATCCGGACTTAAGTCCTGAAAATTTCCACAGAATAAACATAACTCTCAGCTTTTAGGTTGTGACTATTTTTTAAGTCAACAGCTCTTCTACATTTTACTTTTATATCTCTCATAATTATCGTGTATGAAATGAAGTATTTCCTGCTATATCAATAAACAAGGATGTCACAGCAATCAGCAATTCTGGCCCTGCAATGTGAATTTCTGCGCCCAGGAAGAGCAATACTGAATGTCCAGCAGCCCTCAGGGCTGTGCAAAAGCTCAGGCAGCACCATTAGCCACTCCTCATGGTGATAATTGGCCCCAGAAAGCTGAGATGCATATGACAGGAATGATTTCAGCAAGCCCAGACTCTTGTCTCTTCTGAATGCTTCTGCACAAAAAAGGCACTAAAGTCCTTAACTTGGGATATATGGTGTTCCTTAATTAGCAATAATCTTTTGACGTTCAGATGACCTGCACCTTGCTACAAGCTTCTGTAACCTGATTCCTTCCCCCATGTCCTCAGAGCACTTCTCTCAGGGTCACTTGAGATTCTGTCTCCGGGCTTGAAGTCCTAAAAATTCTCACCAAATAAAACATATCTCTCAACTTTTAGGTTTTGACTATTTTTTTGAAGTCAACACATGCATTCTTTCTTCTAGTAATTTGAATGTCTTAAATCCATATTTCAGATCAGGGACAATTGAAGTTTAGAGTACAGATTAAATTTCATCTTAGTCACTTGTGAAAGATTCAAGTTATCACTTAAACAAATTCTCAATCAGAAGATCTATGCTGGGGCCTTGGAGTCTTCCCTTTCAACATGTTTACTATGTGCTAAACTTTACTCCCTTGGTGTACCCTTTTTTAGTCACAGCCAAGTCACAAACTCTCTTGTAAAAACATTTTGGTTATATTCCTGTATTTTAGACATTTTTTGTAGATCCTCTATTCTACCATTTATAATTTTATCATATTTTACTATTAGTACTATCAAACAGGTTTCAGTAACAAGTAAACATTCAAACCTGAGTGACAACAAAACAACAAAAATTAACAAAACAAAGTTTTATTTCTCCTTTATATTGAAGGAGGAAACAGAACAGGCTCCATCTTGAAAGCAGGACTCCATCCTGGGCTGGACTGTGACTTTGAGCTATATGCCCAGTATCTATGGAAATGACATACCAACTGGAAAACCAAACCCCCCAGATAGAAGAGCCCAAGGGCTTGTACCTGGACTCTCCTTCGCCTAAAAGAATACCCTAATTATCTGTGTAACTGAATAGAATCATAAATTCTATTATACTTATTGGGGTATTACCACAGACCTACTGAATATTGTCCACTGTTAACTACCTAGGCTTAAGACATATGAATCACAGGTTAACTTTGATTGTATCTTTCTTTTCCTTTATTCAAACTAGTTTCAGGGAATTTGGGGAGGTGGGTTTGGGCACATACACTTAGGGTATATAAGGTTTTCACAAAAACTGGTCGGGGTCCTTGGCTAAGAGGAGACTCAGCCTTGGGCCCGCTGGTGTAATAAATTGCACTCCACCATCCCCATTGTCCTTCAGAGTGAGTTTGTTTTCTGGAATGTATGGCTACAACAATATCAAACACCTGTGTAAATCATGTATCTCACTTCTATATTTTAGCTATGCCATATGCAACATATGACCTATAAGGTCTTTGTGTGGGTGTGTGTGTGTGTGTGTGTGTGTGTGCGTGTGTGTGTATTTTGAACTATTTATTTCATATTGGAGTAGAGCCAATTAATAATACTGTGATAGTTTCAGGTAGACAGCACAGGGACTCAGCCATACCTATATAGATATCCATTCTTCCCAAAACTCCCCTCCCTTCCTGGCTGGCATAACACATTGAGCCAAGTTCCCTATGCCATACAGTAGGACCTCGTTGAGCAAAGTAGAAGGATGCGTGCTAACTTCCTCCCGCGAGAGTACTGAAATCACAACTAGCTTTTGAACAACCATCATAGGAGGACACTGAAATCTACCAGAAAAAGATACTCCATGTATAAAGACAAAGGAGAAGACACAATGAGATGGTGGGGGTGGGGGGCAGGTGCAATCATAATAAAATCAAATTCCATACCCACTGGGTAGGTGGGCAACCCACATGCTGGAGAACAATAATACCAAAGAAGTTCTCTCACTGTTATAAGTTCTTCATGGTATGGACATATATCACATCTCAGATTTCAGTAGCTATAACTGATTAAATGGCGCCAAATTTACTGAAAGAGACACAAAGAAATATAGAACATTTTGCTTGCACTAAGAATCTCTACCCAAATTAAAATGTCAGCTCCTTCATTTTTAATGTGATAAGTACCCTACATATGACTGAATTCTGAGCTGAGAGCATGTTTGTTAAGTCTAGTTTGTTCATAAACCCAATAAAGTTAGCCTAAGTACCCAACTAACACAATTGGCTATATAGTACTGTACTGTAATAGGTCATACTTTCCCACAAATAATGCATAAAAAATAACAGAAACATTTTTAATATTACAATATATACCTCGAAAAGTACAGTAGGAAGTACAACAGCTGATCCTCAGGGGCTGGCATCAAGTGAACAGGCAAGAAGAGTTACTGACTGGAGAAGGGAGGAGATGTGGGAGAAGGGAGGAGATGTGGGAGATGGTAGAGCTGAAGGATCATCAGCAATGGGAGGACAGAGGGTTAACTGCAATTTCACTCACATCTGATGATGATGGCATAGGTTCTGGTTCCTTACTAGATTCAATTCTATCTACACTCATGAAAAAATTATCCAGTGATGTCTGGGAAGTAGCTTTTTATTTATCATAGATGACATTGTAGCACTAGATTGCATTCTGAACAGCTGCTGTGACCTTTGTGTGCCATTCTATATTCTGGTCCTGTGCCTCAAAAAGTAACAGTATCTTCTTTAATGAAGAAAATCCCCTTGTCATTCCTTGTATCATGAATCTCTTCAGTTCTTCAGTTACTTCCTCTTCCTCTGTCTTTCTTCATTCTTTCTCTGGGCCTTCAATTCCATCAGGTCTTCATTAGTAAGCTCCTTATGTTGCACGGCAAGGAGTTCAGTGAAGTTGCCCTCTTGTAGATCCAGTTTCATCTTCTTGCTGAAGACCTCTTTGGAATCCTCATCCAACTTCTCAATTCCATGAAAACTGAAAAAACTGCAGGCAAAGGTTTTTCCAAACCCCATTCATGGAGATGGCCATAATCTCAAGCCAAGCAAAGTCAGTGATTTTTTAAAAAAATAACTTTGTTATTGTATAGTCCTTCCTGATTCATTTCTTGCCTTTACTGCCTAACAAAAATTGTGACATAAGTAATATTTCTTGAAAGTCACTGTAACTCCTTGGCCCATAGGTTGGATGAACAAGGAACAAGGTAGTATTCAGTGTCAAAAGCCCTGCTTTGACGTTGGGATGAAAGTTATCCATGAATGGCTGGGTGGTCCAGAGTATTGATGAGGTGTGAAAGAATGGTGAATGAGATGTCTTTTTCCAAACAATATTTCTTTACCTCTAGGATAAACTAGTCCTGGAAAATGGCCTGTGTAACCCAGGCTTTGGGGTTACTTTTCCACACAAAAGGAAGAGAGCCCTTAGCTTTTAGGTCCTCTGAATGATAAATTAAGAAAGGCTTCAGCTTCATATTGCCAGAAGCACTGCCACCAAAAAACAGAGTTAACCTATCCTTTGCTGCTTTATACCCTGGCATCAACTTTTCCTTCTTACTGAGGTAACTTAAGTCTGGAATTCTCTTCCAGTACAGTCCTGTCTCATCCACATTAAAAACCTTCTTAGGTAAATTAATGCCCTCATCAATAGTTTCTCAGAGCATTTCAGGGAATTGCTGTGCAGTTACCATATCTGCACTCACTGCCATACCACTTACTTTTAGGTTGTGAAGGTTGATTCTAGCTTGAACCAATGAAGCCAGCCATAGGTAGCATTAAAAGATATGTCCTCTGATTCTTTGCTGTGTTTCTTCTTTAAGTCTTCATAAATGATTTTAGCTTTCTCTTGAATCTGCACTAAGCTGAGTGGGACTCGAAGCTGATACTGATCCTACATCCATGTACTGAGAACTTTCTCCATCTCCTCCATTACTTTTCCACACTTCTTCGATATTATTGTCAATGTCATATTGACAGCAAACTTCCCATGTTCCATGATCTTGTCCTTATTTTTCAGAATTGTGCTGATGGTTGAAAAATTCATGTTGTAAGAATGAGTGTTGTCTACCATCTTTTGCCTGGCTTCATTCTTTCAATTATTTTTACTTTTGTTTCCATTGTTGTTGCCTGGCACTTCTCAGCAGTACCAGTTATATCATTGCTTATTTTATACCTGCTTCTGGACATCCTGGCCTTGAAATAAAGACACTCTGCTATGTACTCTATACAGTATTGTAAAGTACACAAAACCACAACCATTTGTAGAGGATGTATGTGCATGCAATGTATGCCAGATGTGTGAACTAATTTATGTGACTGGACATGTGAAGGTACATCTACATCTTTGAAAGTACAGAGCTTGAAGGTTTGTAAGTAGGGGACTAATGTAATAACCTACAGCAACTCCAACTCAGGGTATCTGCAGAAAGATTTACCAGCATGATAATAATCATAATAGCTATAATTCCTTGCTGTGCCATGCCAAGTTGCTTCAGTTGTGTCCAACTCTTTGCAACCCTATGGACTATACTCCACCAGGCTCCTTTGTCCATTTAATTCTCCCTGCCATCCCCTCCTCCAGTGGATATTCCTGTCCCAGGGATTGAACCTAAATCTCTTATGTTTCCTGCATTGGCAGATGGATTCTTTACCAATAGTAGCACCCGGGGAGCCCATAATTCCTTGAGAACTTAGTATATTATTTTTGTAAGTGACATGTAAGGCTAACTTAATTCTTACAGTACACATGAGACGAATATTATTAGCTGAAATTTTTGAAAGGCATTGAAATTTAACAAGGGATGGTAATATAACGTGCCTTACACTGTGAAGTTTGCAAGTTGTGAAGGCAGCTATCCAATCAAGCCTATGTCTTCGAATCTCATTCTCTTAAAAAAAAAAATCCTTTAAATTTCCTTGAAAACCATTTATTCTAAGTAATTTCTGTAAGCCACAATTATTAATCCACACAAATTGCATAATACTGTCCAAAGTGTCTCAGCATTACACATAAAGCCTTTCCTTTTTTTTTTTAAACTCTCTAGCCTACTCTGTCATAATTTCACACATTTACCCCAACAATTGGTAGCTTATCACCTTCTTCCTTGCTTGGAATGTGCCTTCTGCTTGCCTTCTCCACTTCCAGAAGTGTTCTGAGGATACAGCTTTGAGAAATAAATGTGATATTTCTATCTGACAGGGTACCCCATTAAGACCTCTATAAAAACATTGAGATTCTGTGTGATGGGTACAGAATCTACTTATCCATAGCTATCCAAGGCAAACCTTGTATGTATGTTCCCTTGTTTATTAAAAATTTCCCCCCCAAAAATAATAATCACACCCCTTTAAAAATTTTATCTCAGCTTTACTAAACAATGTACATTTTTGTACTCATCCTGAGTTTTTCCTCACTTTACACTCTCTGCTCTTCTCCTTGTATTACCTACGTAATTCTCACCTGTATGTCAGATTTCACCTTAGAAATTACACATATTTAAAATATTAAGACTCTAAAAAAGAGTTGTAATAATTTAGGGAAAATCAACATTGTGAAAGAGCATCACTGAATTCAGTCAATAAAATGACTAATGTCTGAGGGGGAGGGAAGAATGAGTAGAATACTACATTAAAACACATTAAGCTAAAAATAACATACTGAAAGAAAATTTAAACCTATTATAGTCACAGCATATTACTGGATTTAAAGAAACATCATGAGAAACGCTGGGCTGGAAGAAACACAAGCTGGAATCAAGATTGCTGGGAGAAATATCAATAACCTTAGATATGCAGATGACACCACCCTTATGGCAGAAAGTGAAGAGGAGCTAAAAAGCCTCTTGATGAAAGTGAAAGAGGAGAGTGAAAAAGTCGGCTTAAAGCTCAACATTCAGAAAACAAAGACCATGGCATCCGGTCCGATCACTTCATGGGAAATAGATGGGGAAACAGTGGAAACAGTGTCAGACTATTTTTGGGGGCTCCAAAATCACTGCAGATGGTGACTGCAGCCATGAAATTAAAAGATGCTTACTCCTTGGAAGGAAAGTTATGACCAACCTAGATAGCATATTCAAAAGCAGAGACATTACTTTGCCAACAAAGGTCCATCTAGTCAAGGCTATCTTTTTTCCAGTGGTCATGTAAGGAAGTGAGAGTTGGACTGTGAAGAAAGCTGAGTGCCGAAGAATTGATGCTTTTGAACTGTGGTGTTGAAGAAGACTCTTGAGAGCCCCTTGGAATGTAAGGAGATCCAACCAATCCATTCTAAAAGAAATCAGTCCTGGGATTTCTTTGGAAGGAATGATGCTAAAGCTGAAACTCCAGTACTTTGGCCACCTCATGCGAAGAGTTGACTCA
>SJYQ01005025.1:41193-55334 GCA_006410935.1 Redunca redunca
CCAGCATTTCTCATGATGTACTCTGCATATAAATTAAATAAGCAGGGTGACAATATACAGCCTTGACGTACTCCTTTTCCTATTTGGAACCAGTCTGTTGTTCCATGTCCAGATCTAACTGTTGCTTCCTGGCCTGCATACAGATTTCTCAAGAGGCAGGTCAGGTGGTCTGGTATTCCCATGTCTCTCAGAATTTTCCACAGTTTATTGGGATCCACACAGTCAAAGACTTTGGCATAGTCAATAAAACAGAAATAGATGTTTTTCTGGAACTCTCTTGCTTTTTCCATGATCCAGCAGATATTGACAATTTGATCTCTGGTTCCTCTGCCTTTCCTAAAACCCGCTTGAACATCTGGGAGTTCATGGTTCACGTATTGCTGAATCCTGGATTGGAGAATTTTGAGCATTACTTTACTAGCATGTGAGATGAGTGCAATTGTGCAGTAGTTTGAGCATTCTTTGGCATTGCCTTTCTTTGGGATTGGAATGAAAACTGACCTTTTCCAGTCCTGTGGCCACTGCTGAGTTTTCCAAATGTGCTGGCATATTGAGTGCAGCACTTTCACAGCATCATCTTTCAGGATTTGAAACAGCTCCACTGGAATTCCATCACCTCCACTAGCTTTGTTGGACTGAGGTTCGTGACATGGTACAGGAAACAGGGATCAAGACCATCCCCATGGAAAAGAAATGCAAAAAAGCAAAATGGCTGTCTGGGGAGGCCTTACAAATAGCTGTGAAAAGAAGAGAGGTGAAAATCAAAGGAGAAAAGGAAAGATACAAGCATCTGAATGCAGAGTTCCAAAGAATAGCAAGAAGAGATATGAAAGCCTTCTTCAGTGATCAATGCAAAGAAATAGAGGAAAACAACAGAATGGGAAAGACTAGAGATCTCTTCAAGAAAATTAGAGATACCAAAGGAATATTTCATGCAAAGATGGGCTCGATAAAGGACAGAAATGGTATGGACCTAACAGAAGCCGAAGATATTAAGAAGACATGGCAAGAATACACAGAAGAACTGTACAAAAAATGTCTTCAAGACCCAGATAATCATGATGATGTGATCACTAATCTAGAGCCAGACATATTGGATTATGAAGTCAAGTGGGCCTTAGAAAGCATCACAACTTTTTGTACACTGAGTGGAAAATGAGGAAAAATAAGCATTTTATTTCAAAAGTTTCCTGTAAATGGGAGGGGAAAGTAAAGTCTGAGTTGAAGGATGAAGGATGTGTTGAAGAGATAATATGGTAAGGGACAGAAAGAAATGTATTCCAGTGAGCATAAAAACACTGGACAGAAGCCTTAGATCAGCAAAGACGAATCATGTGATGGTTACTGGAGTATTTTAAAATAATGGATATGGAATATGAGATGAGACTGAATAGTCTGAGATCAACTGAGTCAATCAAATATTATACTGTCTGGCTATATATCCTAGTTATCACTGATTATTCCAGGTTTAGGTGGGCTGTTCTAACATATATTACTAGTTCTCCCTTTCACTTTCAAAAATGTCCCATTTTAAACACTTTTTAGCTATGTATTCCCACTATTTGTAGGTCATTCTACAAAATTTATCCCAAGAACAACTGTTTGAAAATGTTTAACCAAAAAAGTAGCATGATCAGACTTGATTAAAAAAAATCACTCTGGCCTCAACAATTTGACTGTGTTATTTAAGGTACAAGATTTTGGAGGGCTATATAGAGGTTTTTGAAGAAGTTCAGGCAAGACTTGAAAATGACTTTGACAAAAGTGAGGCTTTACATAGAGAAGTGGATTGAGTTGAGGGGTATTTAGAATATTAAATGAAGAGATGGTGATGTATTGAAAATGGGTATCAGAGATAAAGAAAAGCAAGCATTATTAAAGATTCATATCACATTTTTTTCTGTGTGTTGGGTGATATTACAAAATTGTGGTTCAAAATAGACAAATCAAAAGTATGACCAAGATGGTGGAATAGGAAGTTGCTGAGCTCAATTTCTCCCATAAGAACATCAAAATTATGACTACTTACAGTGAAAACTCTCCATTAGAATTACATGAAGGCTAGAAGAAAATATTTTCAACAAGTAAAGATACAAAGAAGAAACCAGAAAAAGATGGATAGGAGAAGCAGAGATATGATAAATCAAAACTCACACCTCTGGGTAGAAGACCTATAAAAAGGAGGATAATCACAATTGCAGTGGTTCTCACCAAGAAGCAAGGGGTTCAAGCTCCACATTGGGTTCCTCAGCACTGGGATCCTGCAACAGGAAGAGAAACTCCTAGGAAGTCTGACTTTGGAAGATGGTAGGGCTTGCAAACCAGAAAGCTGATGACTATGCAAAACATAGGCTCTGTTTTTTAAAGATGCTCACAAAATTTTATACATTCCGAGTCCCAGTCCAGAGGCAATGATCTGACAAGAGTCTGAGTCATACCTATTTGCATATTTTAGAAAGCTTCCTAGAGAGTCAGGTGGAAACTGGGACTCTCCCTTAGGACCCAGATGCTGGCAGCATTTATTTTTGAGAATTTATTTCACCAGGAAAACACTGAAACGGGCAAGTACCACTTAGGAGTCCACTGTGTAGCCATTTAGACCAAGTCTTTACCTTTCCACCAGCAGGCTGGCACCAGGCCTGGTAATCACTGGGTCCCAAGGTCAGCCACACTGGAATCTAGCCTCTCTACCACCAGGTAGGCACCAGCCCCATTGCCCCCTGATTATACAGCCAGCCATGCTAGGACCTGGTCCCCAGATGCTAGTGGACTAGCAGCTACTTCACAAAGCAAGGCCTGGTAGCTAACTGTGTTAGGAGCCTTCCCCCACCTACCAGCAGTCATTCACCACAACAGAAAGGCCCATGTACCCCATGGAGGGGGCATTTCTAGAGCATATAGCTCTGGTGACTAGAGCAATGTAGTTATATAGCTGCTGGCTTCATAGGACACCTCCTACATTAGATCACTTCTCCAAGACCTATAAACATAACTGACCTAACAATTACATAGAAATAAACACAGATAATTAGGCAAAATGAAGAGACAAGAAATATGATCCAAATGAAGGAACAAGACAAAATTTCAGAAAAAAAAAAAAAAAGACTAAGCAAAATGGAGATAAACAATCTACTGGATAAGGAGTTCAAGGTAATGATCACAAACGTACTCCACAAAATTGGGAGCATAATGATGGGCCCAGGGAGAAGTTTAGCAGAGTTAGAAAATATAAAGGAAAAAAATAAAAAACACATGAAAAGGAATCAACAGTAGATTAGATGATGTAGAGAAATATATTAGTGAACTGTAAGACAGAGTAGTGAAAATCACCAACTAAACAACAACAGCAAAAAAAAAAAAAGAAGAAGAAGAATTTTAAGAAGATAAGTTTGAAGACTTCTGGGATGAAGACATAACAAATGTAAATATTTATGCACCCAGTATAGGAGGCATCTCAACACATAAGGCAAACACAAACAAACATAAAAAGAGAAATAGACAGTAACACAATAATAGTAGGGGACTTTAATGCCCCATTTATACCAATGGACAGATCATCAAAACAGAAGATTAATAAGGAAACACAAGCTTTAAATGACACAATAGACCAGATGAACTTAATTGATATCATCAGGACATTTGATCCAAATGCAGAAGAATACGCCTTCTTTTAAAGTGCACATGGAACATTCTCCAAGAGAGACCACATCTTGGGTCACAAATAAAGCCTCAGTAATTTAAGAAAATTGAAATCATATCAAGCATCTTTTCTGACCACAACTATGAGACTAGATATCAATTACAGGAAAAGAAAAACTAAAAAACAAAAACACATGGTGATTAAACAATATAGTTCTAAATAATAAGCAGGTTACTGAATAAATAAAAAGGGAAATAAAAAAAATTTCTAGGAAAAAATGAAAACATGATGACCCGAAACATATGGGATGCAAAAAGCTGTTTTAAGAGGGAAATTTATAGCAATACAATCCTACCTCATGAAACCAAAAAACATCAAATAGGCAACCTAACTTTACACCTAAAACAACTGGAAAAAGAACAAAAAACCCTAAAGTTAGTAAGAAGGAAAGAATTCATAAAGATTGGAGAATAAATAAGTGAAAAAAGAAATGAAGAAAACAGTATTGACTAATTAAATTGAAAGGTGGTTCTTTGAGAAGATGAACAAAATTGGCAAACCATTAGCCAGACTCATCAAAAAAATAGGGAGAAGAATCAAATCAACAAAATTAAGAATGAAAAAAGAGTGGTTACAACAGACAATGCAGAAATACAAAGGATCATAAGAGACTGTTATGAGCAGTTATATGAACTATATGCCAATAAAATGGACAACCTGGAACAAATGGACAGATTCTTAGTAAAGGTCAACTTTCCAAGATTGAAAGAGGAAGAAATAGAAACTATGAACAAGTCATTCATAAGAACTGAAATCAAAACTGTAATAAAAATAATCTCAAAAAACAAAAGCCCAGGGCCAGATGATCTCAAAGGTGAATTCTATCAAATATATAGAGAAGAATTAATGTATATCCTTCTGAAACTCTTCCCCAAAATTGCAGAGGAAGGAAGACTTCCAAACTCATTCTACCAGGCCATTATCACCTTGATACCAAAACCAGATAAAGGTATCACAAAAAGAAAGAAAGAAAGAAAACTTACAGGCCAATATCATAATCAACATAAATGAAAACAATTCTCAATAAAACTCTAGAAAACAAAAGCCAACAAAACATTGAAAAGATCATACACCATGATCAAGTTGGTTTTATCCCGGACATGTAAGGATTTTCAGTATTGGAATATAATTATGTAATATGAAAATAATGAAGAGGAATTTATTGTACCATAAAAATGGCATTGGGTCCATGGCAGAGGGGCTACAACATGGGGCTGCACCTTCCTTTTTCTTCTTTTCATTTGGGAATATTACCAGAGAATTCTGATAATAGTTCCTACATGGTGAATCATGGTCATGCTGGCATCTCTTTTCTCCTGTCTCTACATAGCTCCAGTTGATTTCCTCTCCCCCTAAATGTCTCATGACTTTTCCCAGTACACATAAGAATCTTTACATAAGGCTTAAGACATACATTGTTCACTGCTATAGGTGAGCAGATCGTCTCCATTTATGTGCACCTGCTTCCCTGGTGGCTCAGACGGTAAAGCGTCTGTCTACAGTGTGGGAGACCTGGGTTCGAGCCCCAGGTTGGGAAGATCCCCTGGAGAAGGAAATGGCAATCCACTCCAGGACTATTGCCTGGAAGATCCCATGGACAAAGGAGCCTGGTAGACTACAGTCCATGGGTTCGCAAAGAGTTGGACATGACTGAGCGACTTCACTTCACTTGCATCCTCCATTTGACAAGTACTATTTCTTTCCTGATACTAATTGTGCCTGCTGCTGCTGCTGCTAAGTCACTTCAGTCGTGTCTGACTCTGTGTGACCCCATAGATGGCAGCCCACCAGGCTCCCCCCGTCCCTGGGATTCTCCAGGCAAGAACACTGGAGTGGGTTGCCATTTCCTTCTCCAATGCATGAAAGTGAAAAGTGAAAGGGAGTTGCTTAGTCCTGTCCAACTCTTCACGACCCCATGGACCACAGCCTACCAGGCTCCTCTGTCCATGGGATTTTCCAGGCAAGAGTACTGGAGTGGGGTGCCATTGCCTTCTCCGAATTGTGCCTAAGAAGATGTAAATAAATTGTCTTTACTATCTCTGCAGTAAGATGCTGTAACACACTTCACTGAAACTTAAAAGTGGGAACAAAAATTGTCTTTGTTGCTAAGACAAAAATCAAGGTTCTGAAGAAAAAACTTTTTTGCTATAGGTTATTTTGATCCATGAGACTCTTTGGCTGGTGACATTTAAATCAAAGAATTTAAATATGAAGATAGTCATATATTTCTTTTTTAATAAGTTTTTTCTTTAAGAGATTTCTGATTAAGTTATCATAAGTTATAACATTAAGCTTCAAATTTATGCTTCAAAATTTGTGTTTTTTTTTGCAGGTACAAAGTTTATTTTTTTAATATAAATTTATTTATTTTAATTAGAGGCTAATTACTTTACAATATTGTATTGGTTTTGCCATACATCAACAGAATCTGCCACGGGTGTGTGATCAAGGAATTTTACTCAGGACTTGGCAGCTGGAGTACATGAATGTACAATTATCTCATTCTATTGCCCATCTTTTCAATAGAGATTAACACATTTTCATAAGTTTTTATCATACTGATAATTCTGTCTGCTCATTATCACCTTTGAAATTTTCAGATAGAATTGATTATGAGATTTATTTAAAAGTTCACTGCTGCTGCTGCTGCTAAGTTGCTTCAGTCGTGTCCAACTCTGTGTAAACCCATAGATGGCAGCCCACCAGGCTACCCCGTCCCTGGGATTCTCCAGGCAAGAACACTGGAGTGGGTTGCCGTTTCCTTCTCCAATGGATGAAAGTCAAAAGTGAAAGGGAAGTCGCTCAGTCGTGTCCGACTCCTCGCGACCCCATGGACTGCAGCCCACCAGGCTCCTCCATCCATGGGACTTTCCAGGCAAGAGTACTGGAGTGGAGTGCCATTGCCTTCTCACTATTTACTGATAAAATCTGGCAATTTGTATATATGTGTGGAATCTGGCTAATATAAATGACCTGTTATTCAAGGAAAAACATAAGCTTGCAATTTTGCTCCAACTTGTAAATTTGTTTCCCTCAAACAGATTCAATATTATTAGTCTTTGCAAGAAGTGAAAGTTGCTCAGTAGTGTCTGACTCTTTGAGACCCGGTGGACTATACAGTCCATGGAAATCTCCAGGCCAGAATACTGGAGTGGGTAGCCTTTCTCTTCTCCAGGGGATCTTCCAAACTCAGGGATCAAACCCAGGTCTCCCACATTGCAGGCAGATTCTTTACCAGCTGAGCCGCAAGGGAAGCCTGAAAATTGTCCAAAAATTCCTTCCCACCAATTTGATCCCAAGAAAGACTATGGCGATATGTGATTAATTGCTTGACCACAGTATTCAGTCTTAAGTATTATGAACTGCTCCCATTGAAGAGGTCATTTATTTAAATGCAAAAAAGGATAAGAAGTATATGTAACAGTTTATCTTTGTAGGAGAGAGACAAGATTTGTTCACCTGCAAATGTTTCTTGCCCTCTCTCTGCTCTATCAGTACTGCTCAAATATGTCTTAGCCCACTTATCTTCCCCTCCATTAAGAGAGAATTGTGAGAGATAGTAGCTGTTGGGATTTTGTACTATAAAAAATGGAGAAAGAGTAAGAAAAATTTAGAGGGGTGGGTGACAGGAGAAGAGAGGGAGGATCACTCTTGCCTCTTGCTGAAGTTGAAGAGTTGAAGAAGAGAGTGAAGAATTCAACAAATTATAATGCCTGTTCAACTGAAGGTTATGACAGAATTGGATTTTAGGATAAACTATTACAGACTGGGGAGAAGGCAATGGCACCCCACTCCAGTACTCTTGCCTGGAAAATCCCATGGACAGAGGAGCCTGGAAGGCTGCAGTCCATGGGGTCGCTGAGGGTTGGACACGACTGAGCGACTTCACTTTCACTTTTCACTTTCATGCATTGGAGAAGGAAATGGTAACCCACTCCAGTGTTCTTGCCTGGAGAATCCCAGGGATGGGGGAGCCTGGTGGGCTGCTGTCTATGGGGTTGCACAGAGTCGGATATGACTGAAGTGATTTAGCAGCATTACGGATTGGAAATTGTACCATTTAAGAACATTTGAAAGATGTGGGTATTTTAGAACTTGATTCAATTCAGTTGCTCAGTCATGTCCCACAGTTTGAGACCCCATGGACTGCAGAATGCCAAGCTTCCCTTTCCATCACCAACTCCCAGAACTTGTTCTGACTCATATCCACCAAGTCAGTATTGCCATCCAACCATCTCATCCTCTGTTATCCCCTTCTCATCCTGCATTCAATCTTTCCCAGCATCCTGCTCTTTTCCAATGAGTCAGTTCTTTCCATTGGGTGGCCAAGGTATTGGAGCTTCAGCTTCAGCATTAATTCTTTCCAATGAATATTCAGGATTGATTGACTTTAGGATTGAATGTGCTGATCTTGCTGTCCATGGGACTCTCAAGAGTCTTTCCAAGCAGCACAGTTCAAAAGCATCAATTCTTCAGCTCTTGGTTTTCTTTATGGTCCAATTTTCACATTCATACATGACTACTGGAAAAACCACAACTTTGACTATACAGTGCTTTTTTGGTAAAATAACATCTCTGCTTTTTAATAAGTTGTCTAGGCTTGTCATAGCTTTTCTTCCAAGAAACAAGCCTCTTTTAATTTCATGGCTGCAGGCACCATATGCAGTGAGTTTGGAGCCCAAGAAAATAAAGTCTGTCCCTGCATCCATTGTTTCCCAATCTATTTGCCATGAAATGATGGGATGGGATGCCATAATACTGGTTTTTTGAAAGTTGAGTTTTAAGCCAGATTTTTCATTCTTTCCTTTCACCTTCATCAAGAGGCTCTTTAGTTCCTATTTACTTACTGCCATAAGGGTGGTGTCATCTGCGTATTTGACGCTATTGATATTTCTCCCAGCATCTTGATTCCAACTTGTGCTTCCTCCAGCCTGGCATTTCACATGATGTTCTCTGCATATAAGTTAAATAAGCAAGGTGACAATTACAGCCTTCACATACTCCTTTCCCAATTTGGTACCAGTCTGTTGCTCCATGTCCAGTTCTAACTATTGATTCTTGACCTTCATACAGATTTCTCAGGAGGCAGGTCAGGTGGTCTGGTATTAACATCTCGTGAAAAATTTTCCAGTTTCTTGTGATCCACACAGTCAAAGGCTTTGGCATAGTCAATAAAAGAGAAGTAGATGTTTTTCTGGACTTCCCTTGCTTTTGCTATGATCTGATGTATGTTGGCAATTTGATCTCTGGGTCCTCTGCCTTTTATAAATCCAGCTTGAACATCTGGATTTCATGGATCACTTACTGTTGAAGCATGGCTTGGAGAATTTTGAGCATTACTTTGCTAGTGTGTGAGATGAGTGCAATCGTGTGTAGTTTGAGCATTTTTTGGCATTGCCTTTCTTTGGGATTGAAAGGAAAGCTGAATTTTTCCAGCTATGTGGCCACTGCTGAGTTTATCAAATTTGTTGACATATTGAGTGCAGCACTTTCACAGCATCATCTTTCAGGATTTGAAAGAGCTCAGCTGGTATTCCAACACCTCCACTAGTTTTGTTTATAGTGATACTTCCTAAGGCCCACTTGACTTCACGCTCCAGGATGTCTGGGTTTAAGTGAGTGATCACACCATCGTGGTTATCTGGGTCATTAAGATATTTTTTTGTATAGTTCTTCTGTGTATTCTTGCCACCTCTTCTTAATATCTTCTGCATCTGTTAGGTACACACAATTTCTGACCTTTACTGTGCCCATTTTTGCATGAAATGTTCCCTTGGCATCTCTAATTTTCTTGAAGAGATCTCTAGTCTTTCCCATTCTATTGTTTTCCTCTATTTCCTTGCCTTGATCACTTAGGAAGGCTTTCCATCTCTCCTTGCTATTTTTTGGAGTTCTTCATTCAGATGGATATAGCCTTCTTTTTCCCCTTTGCCTTTTGCTTCTCTTTTCTCAACTTTTTAAGGCCCCCTCAGGCAACCGTTTTGCCTTTTTGCATTTCTTTTTCTTGAGGATGATCTTGATCACTGCCTCTTGTACAGTGTCACGAATCTCCATCCATAATTCTTCAGGCGCTCTATATATCAGATTTAATCCCTTGAACTCTTTGTCACTTCCACTGTAATGGATTTGATTTAGGCCATACATGAATATCTAGTGGGTTTCCCTACTTTCTTCAATTTAAGTCTGAATTTTGCAAGAAGGAGTTCATGATCTGAGCCATAGTCAGGCTCCAGTCTTGTTTTGCTGACTCTGTAGAATTTTCCATCTTCAGCTGCAATGAATATAATCAATTTGATTTCAGTATTGACCATCTGGTAATGTCCATGTGTAGAGTAGTCTCTTGTGTTGTTGGAAGAGGGTGTTTGCTATGACCAGTGCATTCTCTTGGCAAAACTCTGTTAGCCTTGGCCCTTCATTTTCTACTGCAAGGCCAAACTTGCCTCTTTCTCCAGGTGTTCCTACTTTTCCAGTCCCCTGTGATGAAAAGGACATCTTTTTTTGGTGTTAGTTCTAGAAGGCCTTGTAGGTATCATAGAACCATTTGACTTCAGCTTCTTTGGCATTAGAGGTTGGGGCTAGACTTGGATTACAGTAACAGTGAATGGTTTGCCTTGGAAATGGACAGAGATCATTCTGTCATTTTTGAGATTGCATCCAAGTACTGCATTTCAGGCTTCCCTGGTTGCTCAAATGATAAAGCATCTGCCTGCAATGCAGGAGACCCGGGTTCGATTTCTGGATCAGGAAGGTCCCCTGGAGAAGGAAATGGCAATCCACTCCAGCACTCTTGCCTGGAAAATCCCATGGACGGAGGAGCCTGATAGGCTACAGCCCATGGGGTCGCAAAGAGTCGAACACGACTGAACGACTTCACTCACTGCATTTCAAACTCTTTTGTTGACTATGAGGGCTATTTCATTTCTTCTAAGGGAATCTTGCTTACAGTAGTACATGTAATGGTCATCTGAATTAAATTCGCCCATTTTGGTCCATTTTAGCTCACTGATTCTGAAAATGTCAATGTTCACTCTTGCCATCTCCTGTTTGACCACTTCCAATTTACCTTGATTCATGGACCTACATTCTAGGTTCTTATGCAATACTGTTCTTTACAGCATTGGACTTTACTTCCATCACCCCTTACATCACATCTGTGTTTTTTGTTTTTTCACTTTGGTATAATTTCTTTTCAAATATATTCTGAGGACTAATTACTGTTACTTTCATCTCTTCATTCTTTCCGGAGTTATCTCTCCACCATTCTCCAATAGCATATTGGTCTCCTACGGACCTGGAGAGTTTATCATTTAGAGTCACATATTTTTGCCTTTTCTCTTTTTCATGGAATTCTCAAGGCAAGAACACTAAAGTGGTTTTCCATTGCCTTCTCAAGTGGACCACATGCTGTCAGAACTCTCCACCATGACTGTCCATATTGGGTGGCCCTACACAGCATGGCCCATAGTTTCATTGAGTTAGACAAGGCTGTGATCTATGTGATTAATTTGGTTAGTTTTCTGTGACTGTGGTTTTCATTCTGTCTGCCCTCTGAGGGATAAGGATAAGAGGCTTGTGGAAACTTCCTGATGGGAGTGGTTGGGTGTGGGGGAATATGGGTCTTACTCTCATGGGAGAGGTCATTCTCAGTAAATCTTTAATCTGATTTTCTGTTGGTGGGTGGGGCTGTGTTCCCTGCCTGTAAGTTGGCCTGTGATCAAATTATGGTAGGTCTTTCAAAAGGACTTATGCCAGGACTGTTTCAGTTTCACTTTTGTTAGTGTATTAGATTTTTAATTATAGGTTAGAACTCAATTTGAAAAATTATATTTGATTTATTTGACAATTTCAAACTCCTTTCATGGAAGTATAAAGCAGCTCTCTCCTCTATGGTTCTCTACCCTACAAATTCTAGCTGCCTTGGCATTTGGGTTCCAAACTCTGTCTCCTGAGTTGGGCAGTCAGCTGTGCTGTGTTTGAGTTCCTTCTGCGAGCCATGGCCTGGAAACTCTGTCCTGGCAGGAAGCTGATGTTGACTACAAATTGGCACTTGCTACTGACACTGGCCATATACCTCTACAAGGATTAAAACAAGTACTGCTGCAGCTGCTCATTTTCAACACTCCTTGAAAGGAGTTCAAGGTGAAGAGCAGAATGAGGCACTCTGTGCTTGGAGGAAAACCTCAGGACAGGTCTTCAGATAGTTAGATATTTTCAAGAGCTGATTTTATGAGTCCAACTCTTGTATCTCTTTATATCCTTCATGGTGACAACTGTTCCTTGTAACTAGAAGAAAGTTTCATGACACTAGTAGAAACCTTCTGGAATACGTGCTGTGATTACATGTACTCTTCCTTCATCAAAATCACATATATACTGTCCACCTCCCATCTCTTTAGAGAAGTTTCTCAGAACTATGTGAGTTGCTATCTCTTAGGCTACAGTTCCCATTTTGCCCCAAATAAAACTTTACTCACAACTTTCAAGTTGTACATTTTTTAAGTCAACTCTGGAGTACTCCTAAAACTTATCTCCTTTGTTTTCTGTCTCAAGGATTACTGTCCTGAACTGCCTGTTTTCCACTGCCCTCAAAATGTTTCATATATTTTTTTTTTCTTTCAGTTGTTAAATATGGGAGAGTAAAGCCACTAATCTCTTATGTCCAAAAGCACACAGTCTTATTTTCATTTCACTTTCAACAGAAAGGAATGCCTTCAGTGCGATTGTAATCTGATTGAAAATGAACTTCTCAGAGGTGACATTATAAGCTACTTTCCATCCTTTTAGAAAGCTTTGAAACATTTTCTATTTTGAAAGTGCTTTCTGTCTTATACTTTATGATCCCTTCAATTTTCTCACTTAGGTCCAATAAGGTCACTTGTTAAAATTCATTTGAAGCCTGAATTCTTTCTCATGTACAAAATTTTAACAATCAGAGAAGCCAGTTACTTTATCTTAATGGCATCATGCTTACTTAAAAAAAATTAGCTTGTACTATGCGTCTATACAATATGAGTATTTAATAACATATATTCATTTAATTATATATATATGTATTTAATCAGAAATACTTCAGTTGGAGCAGGCTCNTATGCATTTAATTATATATATATGTATTTAATCAGAAATACTTCAGTTGGAGCAGGCTCTTGGAGATGGTGAAGGACAGGGAGACCTGGTGTGCTGCAGTCCATAGGATTGCAGACAGTCGAACACAACTGAGCAACTGAACAACAGCAACATTTAATTATATACATATATATTCTCTATTTGGAATCCTTTCACTTGTATGTCTGTAAGTTGCCCACAAATCCATCTACAAAATATCTGAGAATGCAGGATGTGCTACTGATATTATTTTGTGTCCGCCTAGCTCTGAATACTACCTCATATAAGAAAACATTTAAGGCTAAAACTGTAAAACCCTTGATGATGCCAATGTATTCACAGTTGGGTCTTCTCTTATACATAATTAACAACAAGTGATCTATTTTAACATGTACAGAATTCTCTGAGGGGGGAAAAAAATGACAGAACAGAGAATGCAAATGGAAAAATGTGACAACACAATGAACACTACAGCATGTGGTTTAAATAATTTACACAAATCTGTTCCAATTTGTGAGCCAGAATAAAAATAGTACCATTTGGTAAATGAAAGGTAAAACTTTGTGGGAAATTATCAGCCTGATTTATATATCATATCGTTAGACTTGCCATTATTAAGCATACCATAATGGCAATAGTCTAAGCATAAACATGCCCTCTTTTACAGCTGCACAATTGTCTTAACCGGTACCAATTTCCTTTCAATTGCAGTATTGTTTGTTTTCCTTGGTGTGGAAAAGCAGAGTGAGTTTGCCTTCTGTGTAAATTCACTGAGGAAATTAAGCAGAAAGCCCTGTTTTGCTAGCAAATAAAGAAATTTGATTCATAATCAATATATGAATCGCACTTTGTGATACAGCCTCTATCTTCTTCACCCCATGTGATAGCACGTTCTGGGGTTGAAAATGGACTTAGGAAATTCAGCAATACATGAACTGTGAACTTCCAAATGTTCAAGCTGGTTTTAGAAAAAGCAGAGGAGTTCATTTCAGTTCAGTTCAGTCGCTCAGTCATGTCCAACATTTTGCGACCCCATGAATCGCAGCACGCCAGGCCTCCCTGTCCATCACCAACTCCTGGAGTTCACTCAGACTCACGTCCATCGAGTCAGTGATGCCATCCAGCCATCTCATCCTCTGTCGTCACCTTCTCCTCCTGCCCTCAATACGTCCCAGCATCAAAGTCTTTTCCAATGAATCAACTCTTCACATGAGGTGGCCAAAGTACTGGAGCTTCAGCTTTAGCATCATACCTTCCAAAGAAATCCCAGGGCTGACCTCCTTCAGAATGGACTGGTTGGATCTCCTTGCAGTCCAAGGGACTCTCAAGAGTCTTC
>SJYQ01005025.1:63572-74377 GCA_006410935.1 Redunca redunca
TGAGAATAGCAGACCACCTTATCTGCCTCCTGAGAAACTTTTATGCAGGTCAAGAAGCAACAATTAGAATTGGACATGGAACAACAGACTGGTTCAAAATTGGGAAAGGAGTATATTGTCATCCTGCTTATTTAAATTACACGAGGACTACATCCTGCAAAATGCCAGGCTGAATGAAGCACACGCTGGAATCAAGATTGCTGGGAGAAATGTCAGTAACCTCAGATATGCAGATGACAACACCCTAATGGCAGGAAGTGAAGAGGAACTAAAGAGCCTCTTGATGAAAGTGAAAGAAGAGAGTGAAAAGACTGGCTTAAAATTCAACATTCAGAAAACCAAGTTTATGGCATCTGATCCCATCATTCCATGGCAAATATGTGGGGAAACAATGGAAACAGTGACAGACTATTTTTGGGGGGCTCCAAAATGACTGCAGATGGTGACTGCAGCCATTAAATTAAAGATGCTTGCTCCTTGGAATAAAACTTATGGCCAAGGTAGACAGCATATTAAAAAGCAGAGACATGACTTTACTGACAAAGGTCCATCTAGTCAAAGCTATAGTTTTTCCAGTAGTCATGTATAGATGTGAGAGTTGGACCATAAAGAAAGGTGAGTGTGAAGAACTGATGCTTTTGAACTGTGGTGTTGGAGAAAACTCTTGAGAGTCCCTTGGACTGCCAGAAGATCAAATCAGTCAATCCTAAAAGAAATCAGTCCTGAATATTCATTAGAAGGACTGACACTGAAGTTGAAGCTCCAATATTTTGGTCACATGATGCAAACAACTGATTCATTGGAAAAGACCCTGATGCTGGGAAAGATTGAAGGCAGGAGGAGAAGGGGATGGCAAAGGAGGAGATGGTTGGATGGCATCACAGACTTGATTGGCATGAGTTTGAGCAAGCTTTGGGAGTTGGTGATGGACAGGGAAGCCTGGCATTCTCAGTCCATGGGATCACAAAGAATTGGATATGACTGAATGATTCAGCTGATGTGAATAACCTCAGACAGTTGACTTTTCTTGTGACTAAACCACCACCAGCACCATCATGCTATATATTAGTTCCTCATAACTCATTCAGTATGCGAGACAACAAAAGAGACTCAGATCTATAGAGTGAACTTTTGGACTCTGGCGGGGAGAGAGAGGGAGAGGGTGGGATGAGATGGGGGAATGGCATTGAAACATGTATACTATCATGTAAGAAACAAATCGCCAGTCGATGTCCGATGCAGGATGCAGGATGCTTGGGACTGGTGCAAGGAGAGGACCCAGAGAGATGGTATGGGGTGGGAGGTGGGAGGGGATTCATGTTTGGGAACACATGTACACTCGTGGTGAATTCATGTCAATGTTTGGCAAAACCAATACAGTAATGTAAAGTAAACTAAAGTTAAAATAAAAATTAAAAAAAAACAAAACTAAAAGTTTGTGCTCTTTGTAAGGTAGAGGTCAGTTGATATGTATATGATAACAATAGTGAACACTCTCTGGTCATAGCAAACAACATCCTCCAATAACACAAGTATGACTCTGTACATGGACATCTGCAGATGGTCAATGATGAAATCAGATTGATTACGTCCTTTGCAGCTGAAAATGGAGAAGCTCTACAGAGTCAGCAAAAACAAGACCTAGACTGACTGTGGCTCTGATCATAAGCTCCTTATTGCAAAATTCAGGCTTATATTGAAAAAAGTAAGGAAAACCACTAGATCATTCAGGTATCACCTAAATCAAATTCCTTATGACTCTACAGTGGAGGTGACAATTAGATTCAAGGGGTTAGATCTGATAGACAGAGTGCCTGAAGAACTACAGACAGAGATTTGTAGCACTGTACAGAAGGCAGTGACAAAAACCATCCCAAAGAAAAAGAAATGAAAGAAGGCAATATAGTTGTATAAAGAAGTCTTACAAACAGATTAGAAAAGAAGAGATATGAAAGGCAAAGGAAAAAGGGAAAGATATACAAAACTGAAAGCAGTGTTCCATGAATAGCAAGGAGAGATAAGAAAGACTTCTTATATGAATAATGCAAAGAAATAGAGGAAAAAGTAGAATGGGAAAGCTAGAGATCTCTTCAAGAAAATTGAAGAAACCAAGGGAATATTTCATGCAAGGATGAGCACAATAAAGGACAGAATTGGCAAGGAAGTAACAAAATCAGAAGAGATTAAGAAGAGGTAGCAAGGATACATAGAACTATACAAAAAAGGTCTTAATGAACTGTCAGGGGACTTTCAGCTTTATGGGATCCAATATGTTGCATTTTCTTCCTTTTTGTACCATTTCTCAAGGACTGTCTGTTCCTTATCAGTTCCTGGAATACAGGAACAAGCAGAGCTGCACGCAATTCTCAGGACTGAGATCATGGGAAAGAGCACCTGCTTGGATTCCCCTCAGTGACTCCCTTCAGTGACCTTTTACTTAAAGGACTACACTTTTTGTTGCAACTGACGGAATTTCATTCTTAATGGCTGAGTAATCATTTTATTGAAGTTATATGAGCATGCTTCTTCAAATAAAGTACACTTGTTTTACTCAAGACTTGGGTGCCCCGTGTCCTTCTTTCCTTCATCTTCTTTTCATCGACTCCAGTCCCCATGTCCTGATCTGTAAAGACCATAGCAAGTGGCACCCGTACAGGGACCTGAAGAACACCCTTGGCAAGTAGATGGAGTGACTGTGGACCTACAGAGGTCTGATTAAGTGTGGGGATATGGGAAAAACGGCTGGAAAGCCCCACCACTTTTCTACTTTACTTCATCATTTATTTAAAGTTCAGAGACTTTCAGTTTCCATCAGCTAATAGAGGCTGATGGAAACAGCTCCAAACAGCGGTTGAACATAATCCCTGGTTCCCTGACGAAGGCAGTTTCGATTTAGAAATTTGGAACCAGGTTAAAGAGAATGTTGAAAAGCCTCAAGATGGGGAAAAAATATCCCAATAGATTTCTGGCCCTAATGGGCTCTTATTAAAGCTACGATTCTGCCATTTCAAGGTAATTCTAGCCCCCTTGATATTCGACAACAGTTGTTGCATATTCATGCAACACTTGTTACATGAATATAAATTAGATGATGAAACTTTACAAAAGGCTCAGTTAGAACAACATAAAATATTTCAAATTCCCCACCAGCCTTGCCCCAAGTGCTCCTTCTCCTCCTCTTGCAATGGGCACAAAACGAAAAGTCCCTTCAGTCCAAGAAAAATAACAAGATGACCCTGATGATGATTCTTCTGAGGCTCTTTTTGACACTAAGGCTGACAATAATTTTCTTGATGACAATGAAAAGCCTTTGGCACACACTCGTATTTATGAGAAAATACTATCCACTCATTCTCCTTCATGACGAAGGCTTTCTGAGTTACTGCCTTTGTAGTCTCAAATCTCTGAGGCTGATGGTTTCTCTGCTTTTCCTGTTTTGAGAAATACTAACTCCCAAGGGCAAATAATACCTCAATATGAAGCCATTGATTTTTCTCACATGCAACAAATGTAAAAAGCTTTAATTATGTAGGGCCCTCATTTGCCTTTTACTAAGGAAATTTTAAATGTGATGGCATCTTCTATTGGAAACTTTGTTCCTTATGATTGGTGGCTTTTGATAGTTCAGTTCAGTTCAATTCAGTCTCTCAGTCATGTCTGATTCTTTGCGACCCCATGAACTGCAGCATGCCAGGCCTCCAGTCCATCCCCAACTCCAGGAGTCTACCCAAACTCATGTCCATCAAGTTGGTGATGCGATCTAACCATCTCATCCTCTGTCGTCCCCTTCTCCTCCCACCCTCAATCTTTCCCAGCATCAGGGTCGTCTCAAATAAGTCAGCTCTTTGTATCAGGTGGTGAAAGTATTGGAGTTTCAGCTTCAACATGAGTCCTTCCAATGAACACCCAGGACTGATCTTCTTTAGGATGGACTGGTTGGATCTCCTTGCAGTCCAAGGGACTCTCAAGAGTCTTCTCCAACACCACAGTTCAAAAGCATCGATTCTTCGGCACTCAGCTTTCTTTATAGTCCAACTGTCACATTCATACATGACCACTGGAAAAACCATAGCTTTGACTAGATGGACCTTTGTTGTCAAAGTAATGTCTCTGCTTTTTAATATGCTGTCTAGGTTGGTCATAGAATTTTTATAAGGGCTCTTCTTAAACCAGGAAAATATCTTCAATGGACAATGTGCTTTTGGGATGTGGCCCGAGATCATGCCAATTCTAATGCTCGAGCTGGCGCTCCCCAAAACCAAATTACTTTTGAAATTTTAACCGATACAGGACAACCTGATGCTATAGAAGCTCAAATGCAAAGCCCTCCTTGGTGGGAAACTATCTTGACTGTAATAATTGTAGTCATCTTATTCTTGCTGTTTGCTTTTTATATCTGTAGCTATATAATGAATTTGTATCTAAGTGGCTTGGACATTTAAGTTACAAGTGATTGTTCATGCTCCTGCAGTTTCCACTGGCTCCTCTAGCTATTACTCAGGGCCCCTGGATCAGAGACCCTCAATATGAAGATAGGGAGAATATGTTGCCTCAACAACTTAGGGTCTGTGCCTCTTCCCAGCAGGAAGAAGTTACAGAACGATTTCTCCTTCCCTTTCCCTGGCAACCATATTCTCCTAAAAGCAAGAGGAAAGGAAAGAGTTAAAGCTTAGGCAGGCAGTCCAAGGCCCTGTAAGGAGGAAATAAACATTCTCACTCATGTTATTCTTAAGCCTTGTGCAACTATGTATTTTGCTGGAGAACTGACCTTTCTTTAGGTCCAGAACTAATGATTGATTACACAACACAATGTCTTACTCATGAAAATGCTTTCCTTAGGCTCTATGTTAATGATTATAATTGTAAAAAATCTTGCCTGGGAACCTGTATGTCAAGACTTGTACCTCCAATTACACAGTAACAGTATATCTGGCCCAGAGACATTGTCTGGCACTTGTTCTCCCTGGCTAATCTTGTGCCAAAGTTATCTCAGGATGTATGTCTTGGGAAAGGGCCTAATGGAACTCTTACAACGTTGGGATGTTCTTTTTTTCTATTCTCAGCAGCTAATTGAGAAGTATATAAGGTCCCATTTAAACTAGTGAGGCAGGTACTCTTTCTACCCCCTTCTGATGTCTATGTCAGAAGCTTTCTCTGTTCTGTCACTTTAAATGAAATTTTGCACACAAAGCTCTGAGTGACAGACCTGTCTTTGGTCCTGGAGTTAACTCTCCTTCAGAGACCACTAATCTGGCAGAATCATTCACTGTAAGCTATCATCTTGGGGACCCATTGAGCAATTGAAAGAAGTTGCCCTTAAAGCTTGGGATCAAATTACTTCTCAAGGGGAGCCTAAAGGCAGTTACACAAAGATATTCCTAGGGCCTAATGAAGCCTATGCTGATTTTTTAGTTAGATTGAACATTGCCATTTCCCATAGCGTTATCAGAGAAGAGGCCAAAATGCAGCTAGGAAAACTGCTTGTTCCCTGGTGGCTCAGAGGTTAAAGTGTCTGCCTCCAATGCAGGAGACTTGGGTTCGATCCCTGGGTCAGGAAGATCCCCTGGAGAAGGAAATGGCAACCCACTCCAGTATTCTTGCCTGGAGAATACCACTGATGGAGAAGTCTGGTAGGCTACAATCCATGGGGTCACAAAGAGTCGGACACGACTGAGCCACTTCACTTCACTTCACTTAAGAAAATACAAATCAGGAATGTCAAAGAGCTATTGCTCCAATTCGTGAGACTGGGACTGTTACTGATTATTTAAAGTCTTATCAGAATTTAGGATCAGAAACTCAGAAACTGCAAATGCTAGCTGAAACAATGGCTGCTTCTTTTAAAAAGGGAAATGAAGAATGTTTTACATGCAGGGACAAGACCTATTTAAAAAGAGATTGCCCTAAAACGCACACACCAAAAAATTAAAACTGTTAAAAAACCTCCAGGAATCTGCCCTCGTTGCCATAGAGAGACACATTGGGCCAGAGAATGTCGATCTAAATATGATGTTGAAGGGAAGCCTATTTCTAGAAACTCCAAGCTTGGGGACTCCCTGGGTCCCCATCAACAAAAACCAGGGACAAACTCCATCTTTTCCCTCAAACCCTCAACATCTGGCAATGCTGCCATCGATATACCACCCCTAAATGATTTTCTTCTTTTTCCTCAAGCAGTCCCATCTAGAATACCTACCAGACTTTTTGGACCCCTACCCCCTCAAACCTTCATCCTTTTACTTGGCTGATCTAGTTTGACTTATAAAAGAATTACTATTCACCCTAAAATAATTGATTCAGATTATAAGGGAAAAGTTCAAATTATGATGTCATCTCAAATACTATGATAATTCAAAAAGGGGGACAAAATTGCCCAACTACTTCTTTTACCTTACATTTCTATTAACTCCTCTAATGACATATGGACAGGTGGATTCGGCAGTACAGATCAAAAGTAATCCTTATGGAAATCAATAGTATCTGAATATGCACAACCAAATATAAATATCAAAATTAATGGCAAAAGATTTTCTGGTCTTCTTGATACTGGATCTGATATTACTATTATTTACAAACATTTATGGCCCAAATCTTGGCCTATACAGAAAATTTCTTGCCAAATTACAGGAGTTTCTCAAACCAAAGTACAATAGGTTTATCAAAGTGTCCAAATATATCCATGTGAGGAACCAGAAGGCCAGTCTGCAACATTACAACCTTATGTGATAGATACACCCCTTAATTTAGTAAAAAGAGATTTACTTATGCAATGACAAACTCAAATATATATTCCACATTTTTCCTAGGGGCCATGGTTCACTTAACAAATAATATAATTATTAAAATAACTTGAAAAAATGACGAGCCTATTTGAACAGAGCAGTGGCCCCTTACAAAAGAGAAATTCAGTTCAGTTCAGTTCAGTCACTCAGTCGTGTCCAACTCTTTGCGACCCCATGAATCGCAGCACGCCTGGCCTCCCTGTCCATCACCAACTCCCAGAGTTCACTCAGACTCACGTCCATCGAGTCAGTGATGCCATCCAGCCACCTCATCCTCTGTCGTCCCCTTCTCCTCCTGCTCCCAATCCCTCCCAGCATCAAAGTCTTTTCCAATGAGTCAACTCTTCGCATGAGGTGGCCAAAGTACTGGAGTTTCAGCTTTAGCATCATTCCTTCCAAAGAACACCCAGGGCTGATTTCCTTTAGGATGGACTGGTTGGATCTCCTTGCAATCCAAGGGACTCTCAAGAGACTTCTCCAACACCACAGTTCAAAAGTTGGGTCGCAAAGAGTTGAACATGACTTAGTGACTGAAAAACAATATGATTATTTATCATACTTAGGAGAGACCTCCCAGAACAGACTTTTAAGAATAATTTTTACAGGTGTATATATTTTAATATAAAATTTTCAGAAGCCAACCTTCTTAATAGAAAGAACAAATATCCCATGATAATATTTTAAGTAAAATAACAGAGATTAACATTAAGATATTCAACACATATCACAGGCTACGATGTGATAGGCTACCATTTCTCAGTTTTAGGAAAGGTGTTCTTCTCCTAACCATTATTCTGTAGTCTGCTATATCCTCATAGGTTTACCTTCTCACTCAACACTAAACATAACTTCCCTGATGGCTCAAACAATAAACATTTGCCTGCACTGCTGGAGGCCCAGGTTCAATCTCTGGGTCAGGAAGATCTTCTGGAGAAGGCAATGTCAATCCACTCCAGTACTCTTGCCTGGAAAATCCCATGGACAGAGGAACCTGGTAGGCTACAGTCCACGGAGTCGCGAAGAGTCAGACTCGACTGACCAACTTCGCTTTCACTTTCAGCACTAAACATCCTCTTATTCATAATACTGAAGCATTTCTGAAGAGTAATGTTTCCAGTATCCAAATTCTGGAAAATTACAACTCTGTTTTCCTTTTATTATAACAGCTTTGTTGAACTTAGTGTTTTGACTGTCACTTTCTGAAGTTCCTAAGCAATCTATAATTTGGAAAAACCACAGGAAACAGTGTTCTTAACAAGTTTTGTCTCATAGACCCTCTGATTTGTCTGATGAAAGTTATCGATCCTGTCTGCTGAAAAATGCAAAAGAAATATTAGGGTGAGGACGTTCACAAAGGGTCTAAAGTTTGGTTATAAATTATCAAAGGTTACAAATCTTTGGTCAAAGTCATTGTATACATTGACTGAGCCTTGAGTCAGAACTGACTCAGAACCTGATAAATTTTCATCTCCAGAACACTATATTGCCAGACCCAAGGGGAAAAAAAAAAATTCTAATGTCTTTACATTTCTCTGGCTTATATATTTTTCTGGGCAGAGTTGAAAATAAGATGGATCCAAATACCATTATGTTTAGGTAACCATTGCTGTTACACTAGCAAAATATAGAAATTACAGGAAATTTCAAAGGATCCATTTTAAAATGAAAATTTTAGTGAAACCTAAATTCAGTTGGAATGAACAAGGTATCTTTCCAGTTTTACTAAAGATGAAACTGAAACTAAGGGGGGAAAAGTAACCTGCTTTCAGTACACATGTAAAGTGTAGGAACAGAGACAGGAAAGGAAAAAAAGAAATGGATTTTCAGTTCACATTCTTCTCTTAAATCGTAAAGTTAGTAATTTTTTGTTCTGAACTATGGCAGGTTTTTTCATTTGTCAAAGTTGTGAAATTTGGACAATTATAATTTGAGAATGTTTATAAAATCAAGAGCCTGTTGCTCATAAAAAATAAAAATTCCATATTTCCAAATAAATGGACTACAGCATAGCATAGGGAAAAAAAATCACAAAATGAAGGTTTTCTGACTACAACAGTTAATGAAAAGTGAGATGAAGAATTACAATCAGTCTAGTATTTAAAATGCAAGAGGGAAAAAACGTGGATTCTCAAGTTATATTTTAAATTCCCTTTCACCTACCTATTCTCTGATGGAATTTCAAAATACAAAGATAAGCATGTCACTTCTGCAGGATATATACTTAGTATACGCTTAAGTGCAACATTTGATTTTGTAAAGTGACACTGTGTAAATGACATGTGTCTCTGTATGCAAAATACTAAATCCTTATAAGAGTTGATTAAATCAAAAACCACATTTAGAAACCTCTCTGGAATTTTGAAATAACAAATAGAAATGTTTCCATAACTAGATGTTTGCAGTTTTATGGCATTATTGATTTGTCCTTCAAGTAAAAGATTATGTAAGCAAGGAAGACTATAATAAGTTCAGTTCAGTTCAGTTCAGTAGCTCAGTCATGTCCGACTCTTTGCAACCCCATGAATCGCAGCACACTGGGCCCCCCTGTCCATCACCAACTTCCAAAGTTTGCTCAAACTCATGTTCATCGAGTTGGTGATGCCATCCAGACATCTCATCGTCTGTCGTCCCCTTCTCTTCCTGCCCCCAATCCCTCCCAGCATCAGGGTCTTTTTCCAATGAGTCACCTCTTCGCATGAGGTGGCCAAAGTATTGAAGTTTCAGCTTTAGCATCAGTCCTACCAATGTACACCCAGGACTTATCTCCTTTAGGATGGACTGCTTGGATCTGCTTTGCAGTCCAAGGGATTCTCAAGAGTCTTCTCCAACACCACAGTTCAAAAGTATCAATTCTTCAGAGACTTAGCTTTCTTCACAGTCCAACTCTCACATCCATACATAACCACTGGAAAAACCATAGCCTTGACTAGATGGACCTTTGTTGACAATGTAATGTCTCTGCTTTTTAATATGCTATTTAGGTTGGTCGTAACTTTCCTTCCAAGGAGTAAGTGTCTTTTAGTTTCATGGCTGCAATCACCATCTGCAGTGACTTTGGAGCCCAAACAAATAAAGTCTGACACTGTTCCACTGTTTCCCCATCTATTTCCCATGAAGTGATGGGACCAGATGCCATGATCTTCGTTTTCTGGATGTTGAGCTTTAAGCCAACTTTTTCACTCTCCTCTTTCACTTTCATCAAGAGGTTTTTAAGTTCCTCTTCACTTTCTGCCATATGGTGATGCCATCTGCATATCTGAGGTTTTTGATATTTCTCCCAGCAATCTTGATTCCAGCTTGTGCTTCTTCCAGACCAGCCTTTCTCATGATGTACTCTGCGTATAAGTTAAATAAGCAGTGTGACAATATACAGCCTTGACCTACTGTTTTTCCTATTTGGAACCAGTTTGTTGTCCCATGTCCAGTTCTAACTGATGCTTCCTGACCTGCATACAGGTTTCTCAAAAGGCAGGTCAGGTGGTCTGGTATTCCCATCTCTTTCAGAATCTTCCACAGTGTATTGTGATCCACATAGTCAAAAGCTTTGGCATAGTCAATAAAGCAGAAATAGATGTTTTTTCTGGAACTCTCTTGCTTTTTCCATGATCCAGCAGATGTTGGCAATTTGATCTCTGGTCCCTCTGCCTTTTCTAAAACCAGCTTGAACATCTGGAAGTTCACAGTTCACATATTGCTGAAGCCTGGCTTGGAGAATTTTGAGCATTACTTTTTACTAGTGTGTGAGATGAGTGCAATTGTGTGGTAGTTTGAGCATTCTTTGGCATTGCCTTTCTTTGGGATTGGAATGAAAACTGACCTTTTCCAGTCCTGTGGCCACTGCTGAGTTTTCCAAATGTGCTGGCATATTGAGTGCAGCACTTTCACAGCATCATCTTTCAGGATTTGAAATAGCTCAACTGGAATTCCATTACCTCTACTAGCTTTTTTCATAGTGATGCTTTCTAAGGCCCACTTGATTTCACATTCCAGGATGTCTGGCTCTAGGTGAGTGATCACACCATT
>SJYQ01005025.1:74979-91574 GCA_006410935.1 Redunca redunca
GATGAAAGTGAAAGAAGAAAGCGAAAAAGTTGGCTTAAAGCTCAACATTCAGAAAACGAACATCATGGCATCTAGTCCCATCACTTCATGGGAAATAGATGGGGAAACAGTGGAAACAGTGTCAGACTTTATTTTCTTGGGCTCCAAAATCACTGCGGATGGTGACTGCAGCCATGAAATTAAAAGACGCTTACTCATTGGAAGAAAAGTTATGACCAATCTAGATAGTATATTCAAAAGTAGAGACATTACTTTGCCGACTAAGGTCTGTCTAGTCAAGGCTATGGTTTTTCCTGTGCTCATGTATGGATGTGAGAGTTGGACTGTGAAGAAGGCTGAGCGCTGAAGAATTGATGCTTTTGAACTGTGGTATTGGAGAAGACTCTTGAGAGTCCCTTGGACTGCAAGAAGATCCAACCAGTTCATTCTGAAGGAGATCAGCCTTGGGATTTCTTTGGAAGGAATGATGCTAAAGCTGAAATTCTAGTACTTTGGCCACCTCATGAGAAGAGTTGACTCATTGGAAAAGACTCTGATGCTGGGAGGGATTGGGGCAGGAGGAGAAAGGGACGACCGAGGATGAGATGGCTGGATGGCATCACGGACTCGATGGACGTGAGTCTGAGTGAACTCCGGGAGATGGTGATGAACAGGGAGGCCTGGTGTGCTGCGATTCACGGGGTCGCAAAGAGTCAGAAACGACTGAGCGACTGAACTGAACTGAACCTGTGAATAAAAGAGATGAACACACCCCTTCTAAAGGCTGGACATTCCCTTGGAAATATTTTACAATACTGACGACCCTTTCACTTAACTTCCCAAGTGCATATCCCTCTCTATTCAGCCTTTTGACTTTAGTTCTGCATTGCTTCTCTCTCTCTGATCTATAAAAGAACCTAGCATCCAGGCCCCAATAAGCCAGTTATTTTGAGGCACTAGCCTGCCATCTTCTTGGCCTGCCAGCTCCCTGATTAAAGTCTCTTCCTTGCCTAGACACCTCATCTCCTGGATTCCTTGGCCTATCGTGCAGCAAACAGAGAGAGCTTGGACTTGGTAACAGGAGCCTTGCTACCCGTGGCTAGCCGGCCCCAATCAGGGAAGACCATAGCAGTTGCCAGGACCATCTGTTGTCCTGAGGTTCATTCCTTCATGATTCCCTGAAGTGGCACCTGCTGCCCCCAATGGTTGGCCATTGAGACAAGGAACCAACAAACTTCTACAGCTGATGGACTCAATTTTGTTTGTCAGGTAAGTCTACCCAATTCAATAGCTGGTTCAGCCAGTTCACTTGTTTTATGTGTCCCTTTGTGTTAAGAGCTGATGGGTTTAATTTTGGAGGGTAAGTCGTTCTGGTGTGCACACCAGGAACACTTTTTCCCTGCAGTCTGGGCTTTTCCTCTACAGGATTAGTCAATTTCATTGGGTATCCATTTGCAGAGGGGAGGTGTTGTTGAACTCTACCTTGTACTGGTTCATGGGGAACTAGTCCTCACGGGGCAAGCCCACTCTAGGAATTAGCTCATTTGTAGGGCATTTATTTACCTGATTTGGGAACTGGTCCAGTAGGAATAGGTTAATTGGGAGCTAGTCCTTGTGGGGGTGGATAGCCTAGTTGGAATTAATTCATTTGTTTTATAGGGTAACCCTATCTAGGAATCACTTTGTCCGGATGCATCAATGCTAGAATCTGTTTGTACCATTTTTGTTGATATTTGTCTGTGTCTTTTGTGTTGTGGTGTTAGACAGTTTATAAAAGTGGGAAATATTTTATACATTCTGAAGGAAAGATGTTCAGGGTGCACATTAGACACGTTAGATCACAAGAACAATGGCCCTTGAATGGCCCACAATTAAACAATCTGGCACTCAAGGAGTACATTACAAAGCACTGATAATAAACATGACCGAGGGGCTCCCTTGCACTTGCAGCATTCAATTCTAATTTCCCCTACAGGAGCCCCAGGTAATTTTGATAATGGGGAACGAGTTGACTGTCTCTCTAACAGACACTATTCTCCTTTGTAAATTAAATGCTCAAATAACCTTTTGCCCTGAACAGTTTGATGTCAGGGTCCATGGTGACCTTTTTGACCTTGTAGGATCAGATCTTCGGCTCCCATCTGGTGGGCTATGGCTGTGTGGGATATTCGCCCTGTGAAGGGAAACTCCCTTTGTAAGGCTCTTTGGAGGAAGGCCAACAGTCTAAGAGGACTGGGAAGCCATGTTAACGTGACTTTCCAGCTGGTTAGGTTTTGGTTTATTCTGATCACTTTGGCGATGTGCAGACATGTGGTACTGCTTCTTCTAAGGCGTTCTCTATGGTTTTCTCCCCGTTTCTTTCTCTTCACACCCTCTGCAAACAGGCCAGTGGCTATGGAAGCAACTGAGGAACTCTGACCAGGATTACCCTCTGACATGTTCCAAAGGTCCCAGTGCTCCCTGGGCCCCAGTGAACTGCCACCCAAACGGGTGAGTGCCAGGAGCCAGCGTGAGGAACCCCACCTGTGACAAGGTCATGAGGAAGGAAGCCTGACAAAGCACAAGGACGTGATTAGGCTTCAGGTGTTCCCCCTGGTATTTCCCAGGCATGTACCCCAAAAACTAAAAATCTGCCAGCTTTTGTACTCTGTTCTTCTGATATTCTCTGGGAAAAGTCAAATCAAGACTTTAGTCTTCTGCATTTGAAAGGGATGTTTCAGTTAAAACCCCTCTGATAGCTCTCTAGCTTGCCTAACAGGTTCCCCCGACCTCTTACAGCTTGTGAATTGCTTACAGCCCCCCAACCATGAGAGGCACAAAGCTTAAAGCATCTTAAGATACAGAGCCTTTTCTAAAGAGCTAAAAATCATATTGGTGATGGGTTTTCACTGTTGACTCAATGATTACCGCCAGGCCTCCATATTCTTCATCTTTTAGGCACCTGGGAGGATGTTAATCAATGTAAACAGGATATGGAAAAAGATATATAGTAGTTTTGATGTTAGCAACACTAGACTTTTGAGTTAATTACTTTTCTTTTGTTATAAATCACTGTACTCCTTTTACTTGTTATAAATTGCTGTATCTTTGCTATGTAAGAATGTAACTTTATTTAGTGCTTTCTAAGAGTGGCACCAGACTTTGGGAAGAACAGCACAAATAAGTCTTCTGGTTGACAAACCCTTATCAGAAAAAAGGCTGTAAAATGTTAATTGGCGCTTTGGCCAGAAGATGATGTAAATTACCTAAGACTTGTGTATACAACTAGGTATGCAGAGAGAAAAGCCTGGTTTTGATAAGAGTCTGGGCTGCTAACACTGCATAATTTTATATTACCCATTGATATCTATGTACAATCAAAAAGGTATAAAAGGCCTTCTGAACAATAGAGGTTGAAGCCAGTTGCTGGACTGGTTTCCCCCGTGTCTCCTCTTTACTCTAATTTCAGGCTGAATTCGCATCTGGGGTGTGGAGGCTCACCATGTCTACTTACTTGTCCTGGCTTTTAAGATCCATAAGAGAGAGAGCCCAAGGTGGGGCACTCTCTGATATTCAAACGGATGCCAGTGGCCTAACGTAGATGGTGCAAGCTCCTTGTCTGGAACTTTATTGGCTTTCCACGTAAACCAAGTTATTCAGCCTCTTTTCTCCACTTAATTTTCCTACTATACTATTTCTTCCTAATCTCTTTTATATTTCTATATAAATAAGTTTTTTCCTCGCCTACTCCATCTCTCCTTTGAATCACCCTGGGTCCACCGGGGCTGGACCCTGGCAGGTGAGGGTCTCTCCTTTGACTCCTTTTTGAGGACCAGGCCAGTGGATCACAGGATGGATTCCTCAGTCTTCCCATTTTTCTTGTTATTTTTGCCTCTTTCCTGTGGAAGCCTGACTGTTTCCCCTAGGCCTTCTGGAGAGGCCTTCTCCATTAGACTAGAGGAGGAGATGTGAAGCTTTCCAACATGGATGGATAGATGTTTCAGTCCTTCTTGGGAAAGCCACTCAATTCTTTTGGGAAAGGAGGAAAAAATAACACTGCTCTTGGTTTACAATTGTAGTCTTTTCAGGACCAGAAGGGTAGTTTCAAAAATCCTTTCACTACTCCCCAAACCTTCTCTGTTCATCTTATGAAGCTCATAAATGCTAAACAAAGGGGAAAAAGAGTCATCCTAGGAAGAACTTACCTGTATATTTGAGATGAAACTACCCTCTCTGGTCTTCCTTGGAATCTTAGCTCTGCTGTCTTTCTGAGATGCAAATTCTAAAGGGGGGTAAAGTAATTTAGAAGTTGGCTTGTCCAAAATAATGAGAAATTGCTTTTTTTTTTGCAAATAGAGTATTTAGCCAAGTGAGCCTGACATGTTTCATCTGTGAGAACCCCAATTTTAATCCAACCTCTTTTGTAAACAGATCGGTTTTACTTTGCTGCACCTGAGTCAGAACTGAAATCTTGAAGTAAGAACTGAGGCCTCACTGTTTGTGTGTGTGTGTGTATATATATTTCTGTATCTACCTATAGATATATTTGAATAAAATTTTCCCGGTTGACTTGTAAAAAGAGCTCTATTTAATTTGCTTAAATAATAATAAACACTTACAAACCAAACAATTCTAAATATAAGAAAAATTAAATTAAATGAGTTTCAGGTTCATGTGAACTGGGAAATATTTAATATTAGATTACTACCTGGTATTAATGTTTAAGTTTTCTGATCTAATTATAATAATATAGACATATCTTGAGTCATCAACATATTTAATATAATATTAAGTATAGTACTTTCATAAATAAGTACTTAAGATAAATAAGGTATTACATCTGTTACAAATATATCAGCAAGATATGTACTTCATTGTGGAAAAAACTTTAGGGAAACTAAGACGTCTTTTCAGTAGAAAAAGATGTGAAGAAAAAGAAATACTGAACAGAGTTAAACAAGATCAGGATTTCCTAAGACTTGGATTGGTTTTTTTCTCTCTGTTCAGAGAAAAGTTTTCTTTTTTAAAGTGATTTATATTTGCTTTTGAGATCCCTTGTTACTTTGATTAAAGAATAAGTATTATCTAAGTGTCCTTATAAATGTATCAGATGTTTAACTATGAATTTAAGTTTTTTGTTATTTGTAGGTTATTTTGTACTGTCGTGATATCAAGAAAGGGCTTCACTATCAAGGAGATTTACAGGAAGGCTAAGAAAGCAGTTACAGCAGTTCCACATGAAAATGATGGCTATGTGAGCAATGATAGTGGAGTAATCGACTTCAACTGAACCTTAAGCCTCAGTATATGCCCTTTGTAACACATCAGCAAGCTAAATGATGCACCCACAAGTAGGTGGTGCCCCAATTCAATGTAAAGAAACTTCTCCAGATAT
Source organism: Redunca redunca (assembly GCA_006410935.1). Lineage (NCBI taxonomy): Eukaryota > Metazoa > Chordata > Mammalia > Artiodactyla > Bovidae > Redunca > Redunca redunca. The sequence goes on from SJYQ01005025.1 coordinate 80,333, forward strand.
TCTACAGCTCGATAGTTAAAACTGTGCTGAAATAAGTTGTGCTGAAAGATTTGTGAAAAGTGGGCCACAAAAAGGATTTTGTACATGATCAGTCAGGATTGACTAAGACTAAAGTAAGCCTCAACTGGATTACACTTGTTATAGTGATCATTGTTTAAATTTGTTCTTTGTTTTCAAATTGTGCTTTGTGTCTCCCTGCTGCACTCTGTCATTGTCTGCATTACTTGTATCCTGTTTAATTTATAAATAAGATTTTGGTCTCTTGAAATAACTAATGTGTATTTAGGACTCCACCAAAACTTCTATGTCTAAATGTTTGAGAAAATCACATTTGTAACATTAAAAATTGCAGTAGTATGATTCTGTCAGAGGAGTATGTAGTTTCCTCGGTTCTGTCCCATCACAACAAAACTTTGAAGCAACGGACCAGCATTACAGCCCTCAGACAGACCGTGTCACAGCTCTCGGACAGATCAGTGTTACAGCTCCGTGTTACAGCTCAGATTTATTTAGAAAATAAAAGAAAATACATCCTTGAGGTGTGAGGGCACGCTGACCAAAAGACCCAAAGAAAAGAGAGAGAGAGACCCCCGGCCTTTGGCTCCTCCTTTTATATGTCTTTTTCCTCTCCCCGGGGTTGCCCTATGTAAATTACACTAGCCAGGAGTGCTGTTTGTTCTACCTGAGGTCCCCACTCCCATCCTTGGACCGCCCCTTGTTCTATTTGCATAGGCTTTTCCATTCTTTGTCTTTAAGCTTCCACCATTCTGGACTCCTTTTTCCTATTCTAACTACCTAACAATTCTAAGTATGAAAGAAGCAACAAGGGAAAATGTCTCTGGGGTTGTAGTTAAAATCCAGAGAATAGTAATTATTGATGGGACCTGGTCCAAAACTTAACACTTGGAGTGCTGTATCACGAATGTTTGACTGAACTGGGATGAGCCTCCCAGCACTGCTGACAAAAGTTGATCATGAAATGTCTCCCAGATAATGGTATTCATGACCTAACTGGGAAGACTTCAGTAATGGAATCAGTGATTGCAGCCCTTCAGCATGAGCCAGTGAACCCTGAGGAAGGGGAGTATCTGCCACCTGGCAGTCATTGGACTGCAGCCACTCCAGCCACTCCCTATGGTGAACCCTGAGGAAACTCAGAATGCAGGATTACAGGCCCCAGATGGCTGAGGTATATACCAAGGAAATAATTTTAGTGAACCCTGACTCTTGCATCTTCCCATTTGTAGAAAAGCACTGAATTTCTTAACTTAAGATCTTGTCTCATGGATTTGAAGTTCAGTGTTTCTAAATCTACAGGTGTAAAATAGACACTTTCCAAAAGAGGATCAAAAAGAAGACAAATCTCAATGCTTGAAACACTGGCAAAGATAGTGGACACTCCCAGAAAGATCCATCTGACTAAGCAGAAAAGTTGTCACTCCCTTTTCCCATAAGATTGTGGAATGGACTTTGACAGTGGGAAATTGTTGTAGGGTGGAAGCCAATTCTGACTCCATGTTTGAAACTGTTTCTTTGACTTGTTTTTACTATTATAATCATACTCAATAGCTTGCCTGGAGAACTCTGCCCTCTGCTTGACTGTGAACTAAAGTGCCTTCGCTCAGCTCAGAGATAGTTTGTCCCTGCCCTCCCGTGAATAGAAGAGATGAACACACACCTTCTGAAAGCTGGACATTCCCTTGGAGATGTTTTATAAGATTGAAGATGCTTTCACTTTAATTCCCCACTGCATCTCCCTTCTCTAGTCTGTCTTTTGACTTTAGTTCCCCATTGCTTCTTTCTCTCTGATCTATAAAAGAACTTGGCATACATACCCCAATAACATTCTTATTTTGAAGTGCTAGTCTGAATCCCAGGCACGGGGGAGCCTGGTGGGCTGCCATCTATGGGGTGACACAGAGTCAGACACGACGAAGTGACTTAGCAGCAGCAGCAGCAGTCTGCCATCTTCTCGGTCTGCTGACTCCCTGATTAATTTCTTCCTTGCCTCAACATCTCGTCTCTTGGATTCATTGGCTTGTCATGCAGTGAACAGGGAAAGCTTGGACATTGTCACAGAAGTTTTTTTGACATTTTATTTCTAAATAACTATTTTAGTTTTGTTTTGANTTGGACATTGTCACAGAAGTTTTCTTGACATTTTATTTCTAAATAACTATTTTAGTTTTGTTTTGAAGAAAGATGTTAGACATTTCATAATTGTTACTAATTATGAATAACTGAACATGACATAGTTTAAATGACCTCATTTCTTACTCCAGCTCTGAACATTGTCCTTTTGATATGCTTGAGTCAGCACCCATAGCAGTCTTACAGGCCAAGACATTAATTAAAGACAAAATTTAATAGACACTAGTTTGGCTAATAAAAACTAATCCCATTATAAGTTCTAACATTAATAGAACTTCACTAAAACAAAATGTTAAAATATTCTGAGGAATAAAAAATAAAGTTGAAAGCTTGTCATCACTATCTACTTTATTTTAATGACTTATCGTTCCTTACTTTATCTTACATTGAATTAAATTTTTTATATTGAATAATTTTTCATTTATGGATTCCCTATGCACTAGGTCCTGTTATTTCTTTAAAAAAAAATCCTCTCATGCAATTGTCTGAACAACTCTGAATGATAAGAATTTGTTCTCAATTTGAACAAATGAGAACCTTAAACAACTTTCCCTTGATCTCTCGATCAATGAGAGGTTGAATCAGCTGCTTTTATTCATTACTTTTTCCACTGCACTACGATAGTTTCATCACATGAGATTATTCTGTGATTTCAAATTTATTGAAAATTAACTTCAAGTAACCTCTTAATCTTTAAACTAGAAAAACATCCCCACATTATTAATATATGCTTTCTAGAGAAGTAGAAGAAAAAATAATCTTCCAAATAATCCTTCAGTATGTTTAGAAAAATTCTTATGCCCAAATTTCTGTGGGCTTGATCCATAACTAAATGGTAAATAAAAAGCTGATGACTGTAGAAGATTTCAGTGCTCAGGAATTATTCATCATATTCTAACACTGACTATTTTGCTCTCATAAATGTGAATATATTAACTAGAAAGGTAAAACATGCTTGTTAACCAAAAATCTCATTAGTACTAAATGAGAATTTGAGTACTAAGTAAGGACATGGGTAATTCTCCTTATTCTTAAATAAATCATCAGATTATTTAGTCTACTCAAAGTCAATTAGATGCACTTACAGAGGTTAAAGAAATCAGTTCTGAGAAGCAGGAAGACTTAATTTGCTTTTCATATATCAACAAATGTATTTTCAAGTTATGCTTCTCTGAATAGTTGTTCATTGAGGTGGGAAGTTTTCTTTTCCTATAATTTGATTTAATAACAATTAACAAGTTTTAATTATCTTTTCCCATTTGTGTTTGTACTTCAAAGAAAGCCTATATTTTACAGCAGGAAGCTGTAAAATTCAGTTGCCTCTCCACTGGTCAATATTTCCATAATAGTCAAATAGATTTTGTCAGGAAATAAAGTATTGAAACGGGCAAAATTCTTGCATTTCTGAGCTTTCTTATAGAAAGGTACATGAAGCAGTAAAATATTTAGATAGGCTCCATGAAGTAGTGGAGTAGTGGAAAAGTCATTTCTCTGTACTGAAGACCTGCATCCTGACTCCAGCTCTGTACTCAAGGCCAGCTGTGTAACTTTAAGTAAGCCAGTTTATCTCTCCAGAGCTCCATATTCTCATTTAGTCAGTAAAGGTGCTGAATAGAAGTCTCTTCTTTCCTCTATGATTGGCTACAGTGAGCCTCATACCAACTGTGTACAGACTTTGGAAATGAAATGCAAAGCTCAAAAGCTGAGTAAGTGGTTTTCACTTTTTTTTAGCCTGATAAGCTTCAGGGAGGATTGTACCTATGGATTTACTCTGAAGTTTCCTTTGAAATTCAAGGATTTCAAATGAGTTACATAACTCATGATGTTATGATGTGTGTTAAGTCACTTCATTTGTGTCCAATTCTTTGCCATCCTATCGACTATAGCCCCTCAGGCTCCTCTGTTCATGGAATTCTCCAGGTAAGAATATTGGAATGGATTGCTATTTCCTCCTTCAGAGGATCTTCCTGATCCAGGGATTGAACCAGACTCTCTTACATCTCCTGTATTAGGAGGCAAGTTCTTTACAACTAGTGCCACCTGGGAAGACACTGTTATGATATTTGCCTAAATTTTTTCTTAGTAATGAATATAGGAGGAAGCTATAAAAGGCTAATTAGGAGAAATGTTAAAATTAGCTACAGTAATGGCTTTGTTTAGTCACAAGAAACCTAAATTACAGAGAAGCTTGATGAAACACTACACATTTGTTAGAACTGGACAGAGCAGATAACATAAGGCTGATTGCTTTCTCACCATATAATGTAAACTACAGCTTCACAAGTTCAAACTGCTAGAGTCAAACCAAAAGTGGACCAGAATTTGGGGAGAAGACAGAAAATAAGTTTGCAATTTCCTCTGAGCCAGAAAATTGTCTATAAAAAAAATCATATGCAAATAATCAAGATTTTTCAAACTAAAATATGATGTAGCCAAAGAACTCAACCCCTACCAATATCATAATTTTATTACTAAGTATTTCCCAACTCTGTGAAGCTTATTAAATCAACTGATAAATGATGGAAGACATTTAGGTTAGAGAATCAATTTCTTACAAACATCTATGTTCAGTTTCAGCTGAAGTAACTAACAGATCAACCAGCTTACACTGCAAAGGAAAACAGCTGATCAGACACAGAATTAACACACTTTTAGCTGTCAAGTTTTAAGGCAAAAGTATAAAATTATTAGTACTGTCTCATATTCAGTGGTATCCTAGTGCTTTCCAGAAGATTTTAAAATTTATTTTCTTAGGAGCTGCTCACAGAAAGTTGTGACTAGGCAGGCCTGGTATCATTATCCCTGTCTGCCTATGGGAAGTCTAAACCCAACAAGGATTAAGAGACAGAGCCAAGTTCCTGCTACCAGTAAAAGGCAGAGATGCGACTCCAGCCCATTCCCTCTGAGTAAATTCCCCAGAGTGATTTGGTGAAATATATCTTTTAATATCCACTCACATGGGAACCTTACTTTATGTCTCTGTATGGACTGAATGATTAATCATATCTAGGTTTAAATCATCTTGCTTAATTTTAGAAAATGATTAAATAATGACCAAAAGTACAAAGTCCTTCTGTATGGCTCTCTCCATTTTGGGTAGCATCATTTTCTCATCCATTCACAAAGATATTATTATATATAGTATGTGATGCTGCACTGTTAAACACAGTGGTAGCTTTTGTTGAGAGAAAGAATAGTAAAAATATATCTTTGCAACCCCATGGACTATAGCCTGCCAGACTCCACTGGCCAAGGAATTCTCCAAGCAAGAATACTGGAGTGGATAGCCATTCCCTTCTCCAGGGGATCATCCCAGCCCAGGGATGAGACTCAGGTCTCTTGCATTGTGGGTGGATTCTTTACTGTCTGAGTCACCAGGGAAGCTCTTTGGTTCAGAGAAAGAATAATAAAAATATATCTTCCAACAGCTGAGCAAGAAGACACTATTAAATCACTTCCCTGGTAACTCACCTGTAAAAATTGAAACAAGAGGTACTCTTCCTGCTTTAGCCCTGAATTTTCTCTAAGCCTGATTTTCCATGGCCATACACTTGGTTGTTCTGCAGTGTCTGTAGCTGATTAATGATATGATCATTTTAAAGGATTTAGTTTAGTTTCACAGGGTAAACTTCCCAGTCTATATAACAAAATTAAATTATTGACTAGCTTCAAAGGTTTGTGTACTGCCTGTTCATTGAAGCAGGAGACAAAAACTAAAGCCACTGAAGTTGCCCTGACTATGTAACAGGCAGCTTATTTCCTAGGAAACTCCCAGGCAAGAAAGGAAGCAGCTTATTAGAGATGGGTAAAGGCGTGTTGCTAAATTACAGTTTTCTAATCCTTCCCTCTTCTCCCACTTTGAATTTCAAAAACACTGGCAAGCTCTGATTATAAAATGTCACTGGCACTTTGCTGCTAATTTATTCAATAATGTCTATTTGGGGCTCCCACTTTAGCATTTCAGGGCAGGGGCACTACTTTAAAAAATATTTTTACTTAAAATCTGCTTTGAAAGGCAAATTTAAAAAGCAGGCTAATTAATAGATCCAGTTGGTAGCAAACTAAGCTTTGGTTTGCTTCCCCAAATCACTGCAGATAGTGACTGCAGCCATGTAATTAAAAGACACTTGCTCCTTGGAAGAAAAGCTATGACAAAACTAGGCAGCATTTTAAAAAGCAGAGACATTCTATGCTAATAAAGTTTCGTCTAGTCAAAGCTATGGTTTTTCCAGTAGTCGTGTATGGATGTGAGAGTTGGACCATAAAGAAAACTGAGCACTGAAGAATTGGTGCTTTTGAACTGTAGTGTTGGAGAAGACTCTTGAGAGTCTCTTGGACTGCAAGGAGATCCAACCAGTCAATCCTAAAGGAAATCAGACTTGAATATTCACAGGAAAGACTGATGCTGAAGCTGAAACTCCAATTCTTGGCCACCTGATTAGAAGAACTGACTCATTGGAAAAGACTCTGATGCTGGGAAAGATTGAAGGCAGGAGTAAAAGGGGACTACAGAGGATGAGATGGCTGGGTGGCATCAGCAACTCAATGGACATGAGTTTGAGCAAGCCCCGGGAGATGGTAAAGGACAGGAAAGCACAGAGTCAGACACTACTGAGCGACTGAACAACAACAAATAATGAATGATGCTGAGCATCTTTTCATGTTTATTATCCACCTGTTTGTCATCTTTGTAGTAATTTCTGTTTAAGTCTTCTGCTCACTTTTTGAATGTGCTGTTTGTTTTTCTGTTATTGAGCTGCATGAGCTGCTTATATACTTAGGAGAATAATCCTTTGTCAGTTGTTTTATTTACTATTATTTTCTTTTCTCCCATTCTGAGGGTTCTTTTTAATCTTGTTCATTGTTTCCTTTACTGTGCAATTAAGTTTAATTAAGTCCCATTGGTTTATTTGTGTTTTCATTTCCATTACTCTAGGAGAAGGGTCAAAGAGAATCTTGTTGTGATGTATGTCAAAGAGTGTACTGCTTATGTTTACTGCTAAGAGGTTTATAGTTTCTGAACTTACATTTAGGTCTTTAATCCACTTTGAGTTTATTTTTGTGTATGGTGTTAGGAAGTGTTCTAGTTTCATGCTTTTAAATGTAGCTGTCCAGTTTTCTCAGCACCCCATGCTGAAGACTGTCTTTTCTCCATTGTGTATTATTCTTGCCTCCTTTGTCAAAGATAAGGTACTCATAAGTATGTGGATTTATCTCTGGGATTTCTGTCTTGCCCCATTGGTCTATATTTCTGTTTTTGTGTTGTATCATACTGTCTTGAGGACTGTAGCTTTGTAGTAGACTCTGAAGTCAGGAAAGTGGATTTCTCTAGCTCCTTTTTCCATTCTCAAAATTTCTTTGGCTATTCTGTTTTTTTGTGTTTCCAAAGAAATTGCAAAAAAATTGGCCTAGTACTGTGAAAAATACCATTGGTAGTTTGATAGGGATTGCACTGAATCTGTAGATTACTTTGGGTAATATGCTTATTTTCACAATATTTATTCTCCAAATCCAAGAACATGTATATCTCTCCATCTGTTTTTATCATCTTTGATTTCTTTCATCAGTGTCTTATAGTTTTCAACATGCAGATTTTGTCCCTTTATTTAGGTGTATTCCTAGGTATTTTATCATTTTTACTGCAGTGGTAAATGGGATTGTTTCCTTAACTTCTCTTTCTGATTTTTCATTGTTAGTGTATAGAAATGCAAGGGATTTCTGTGTATTAATTTTATATCCTGCATCTTTATTAAATTCATTGATTAGCTCTAGTAGTTCTAGAGGAATCTTCAGGGTTTTCTATGTATAGTAATATATCATCTGCAAACAGTGAGAGTTTTACTTCATTTCTAATCCAGTTCAGTTCAGTTGCTCAGTCATGTCTGACTCCTTGAGACACCAGAAACTGCACCAAGCTAGGCTTCCCTTCCCATCACCAGCTCTCAAGCTTGCTCAAATTCATGTCCATCAAGTCTGTGATGCCATCCAACCATCTCATGTCATCCCCTTGTCCTCATGAAATCTAGGGGGATGGTGTGTGTAATATAGATTGGAAAGTGAAAGAACAGGATTAAAACTCAACATTCAAAAAACAAAGATCATGGCATCTGCTCCCATCACTTCATGGCAAATAGATGGGGAAACAATGGAAACAGTGACAGACTTTATTTTCTTAGGCTACAAAAATATGATTTCACCTTTTTTTATTTTCTTCTGTGACTTCCATGGCTAGGACTTCCAAAACTATATTAAATAATACTGGTGAGTGGAGACACTTGTCTTGTTCCTGATCTAGAGGAAATGCTTATAGTTTTTTTATGACTGAGAATAATGTTTGCTGTAGTTTTGTTGTATGTGGCCTTTATTATGTTGAGGTAGGTTACTTCTATGCTTATTTTCTGGAGGGTTTTTAAAAATCAAATGGAAGCTGAAAAGTTTTCTCTGCATCTATTGTCTTTCAGTTTGTTGACAGGGAGTATCATATTGATTTGTGTATATTGAAGAATCTTTGCATTCCTGGGATAAATCCCTTTTGATCATGGTGTATGATACTGTTAATGTGTAGTTGGATTCTGTTTGCTGAAATTTTTTGCTGAAGACTTTACATCTATGTTCATCAATGATATTGGCCTGTAGTTTTCTTTTTTGTGATAACTTTTTCTGGTTTTGGTATGAGGGTGATGTTGGAGTTGTAGAATGAGTTTGGGAACTTTCCTCCTTCTGCAATTTTCTGGAAGAGTTTGAGCAGTATAGATGTTATCATTGTTATTAAGTCGCTAAGTCATATCCATCTCTTTGCAATTCCATGGACTACAACACACAGGGCTTCCCTGTCCTTCACTATCTCCCAAAGTTGGCTCAAATTCATGTCCACTGAGTATATGATGGCACCCAACCATCTTATCCTCTCTCATCCCCTTCTCCTCCTGCCTTCAATCTTTCCCAGCATCAGGGTCTTTTCCAATGAGTCAGTTCTTCCCATCAGGTGGCCAAAATATTGGAGCTTCAGCTTCAGCATCAGTCCTTCCAATGAATATTCAGGACTGATTTCCTTTAGGATTGACTGGTTGGATCTCCTTGCAGTTCAAGGGACTCTCAAGAGTCTTCTCCAGAATCTCAACTCAAAAGTATCAGTTTTCCAGTGTTCAGTCTTCTTTATGGTCCAACTCTCATATCCATATATGACTACTGGAAAAACCATAGGTTTGACTAGATGGACATTTGTCAGCAAATGATGTCTTTGCTTTTTAATATGTTTGTCTAGTTTTGTCATAGCTTTTCTTCCAAAGGGCAAGCATCTTTTAATTTCATGGTTGCAGTTTCCATCCACAGTAACCCAAGAAAATAAAATCTGCCACTGATTCCACTTTTCCCTCATCTACTGCTCTGAAGTGATGGGACTGGATGCTGTAATCTTAGTTTTTTAAATGTTGAATTTTAAGCCAGCTTTTTCTGTCTCCTTCTTCACCCTCATCAAGAAGCTCTTTAGTTTCTCTTCTCTTTCCTCCATTAGAGAGGTTTCATCTGTATATCTGAGGTGGTTATTTCTCACAGTAATCTTGTACCCAACTTGTGATTCTTCCAGACTGGATTTTACAGGATGTACTTTGCATATAAGTTAAATAAGCAGGGTGACAATATGCAGCCTTAACATATTGAAATTCTTGAAAGGATTCCCACTTGGAACCAGTCTGTTGTTCCATGTCTGATTCTAACTGTTGTTTCTTGATCCATGTATAGATAGGTTTTTCATTAGGCAGATAAGGTGGTCTGATATTCCCATCTCTTTCAGAATTTCCCACAGTTTGTTGTGATCTTCACTTCTGCCTCCAATGCAGGAGACCTGGGTTCAATCCCTGGGTCGGGAAGATCCCCTGGAGAAGGAAACAGTAACCCACTCCAGTATTCTTGCCTGGAGAATCCCATGGACTGAGGAGCCTGGTAGGCTACATACAGTCCACAGGGTCACAAAGAGTCGGACACAACTGAGCGACTTCACTATCACTAACTATCACTATCACTTCCAGAGGCTTTAGTGTAGTCCATAAAGCAGAAGTAGATATTTTTCTAGAATTCTTTCACTTTTTAATGATCCAATGGATGTTGGCAGTTTGATCTTTGGTCCTCTGCCTTTTCTAAATCCAGTTTGTCCATCTGAAATTTCTTGGTTCATGTACTGCTGAAACCTAGCTTGAAGGATTTTGAGCATTACCTTGCTGTCATGTGAAATGAGTGCAATTGTGTGGTAGTTTGAACATTTTTTTGCTTTGCCCTTCTTTGGGATTGGAATGGACCTTTTCCAGTCCTATGGATATGCTGAATATTCCAAATTTCCTGACATATTGAGTGTAGCACTTTAACAGCATCATTGTTTAGGATTTTAAATAGCTCACCTGTAATTCTATCACCTCCACTAGCTTTGTTCATAGTAATGTTTCCTAAGGCCCACTTGACTTCACACTCTGGCTCTAGGTGAGTGACCACACCATCATGGTCATTTGGGTCATTAATACCTTTTCCTTATAGTTTTTCTGTGTATTCTTGCTTGCCACCTCTTCTCAATCTTTTCTGCTTTTTTCAGATTTTATCATTTCTGTCCTTTATGATGTCTACTTTGCATGAAATATTCTCTTGATATTTCCAATATTCTTGAAAAGTTCTCTAGTCTTTCCCATTTTGTTTTCCTCTATTTCTTTGCATTGTTTACTTCAGTTCAGTTCAGTCGCTCAGTCGTGTCCGACTCTTTGTGACCCCATGAATCGCAGCACACCAGGCCTCACTGTCCATCACCATCTCCCGGAGCTCATTCAGACTCACATCCATTGAGTCCGTGATGCCATCCAGCCATCTCATCCTGGGTCGTCCCCTTCTCCTCCTGCCCCCAATCTCTCCCAACATCAGAGTCTTTTCCAATGAGTCAACTCTTCGCATGAGGTGGCCAAAGTACTGGAATTTCAGCTTCAGCATCATTCTTTCCAAAGAAATCCCAGGGTTGATCTCCTTCAGAATGGACTAGTTGGATCTCCTTGCAGTCCAAGGGACTCTCAAGAGTCTTCTCCAATACCACAGTTCAAAAGCATCAATTCTTCAG
>SJYQ01005025.1:94416-120118 GCA_006410935.1 Redunca redunca
AAAAAAAAAGAAAAAAGGGAGAAAAAAAGGGGGGGTAATGGTTGTAAAAATAGTAAAAATATATCTGGCCCTTTCTCTGGCGTTGTGGGCCATGTGGGGTCACTTTCAAGGCAGTTCCCTCAGTTTAACTTCTGTTTGCTGGTCTCTTCCCTGTCAGATTTCCATCCTGGCATGGAGCAGGGGGTGGGGGGCGGTGGGGGTCGTGATGGACCCTTTTTTTTTTTTTTTCTTTGGCTCACTGTTCAACCGTGCTGTGGGGAGGGAGGGATGCTGCACACAAATAACACTGTCATGTGTATGCAGTGTCTCAGCCCCACTGTGTCTGGCCCTGTTCGCGGTGCACAAGCCGCTGGGGCTCTACATTGCTCCGCCGGGAACCGTCTGAGGCTGGCCCTAGGCTGCGTGCCCTTCCCCGGTCTAAGCCGCTGGGGTTCGGCTCAGCTATCCCCCAGAGGCACAGATTGGGTTGGGATTGCGTTTCGTGCCCTTCCCAAGTCCGAGTGTCTCAGGTGTTTGGCGAACGCAGTCTCTGCGACTTGTCACGTTTCTTACCTCTGCTGCTCAGTTTTCTGGGTGTACCGCTGGTGCCCCTTGTGAGGCAGATGATGACTGACCAGCACCCCCAGAAGTTTTAGCAAAGAAGCCTGCTTGCCATTTGGTAGGGAAAGTCTCTCAGGGGCTGCGATTATCCCTTTCCACCCCTTACGGCTCTGGCTGCCTTTCCCTGGCAGGGGATGGTGTGCAGCCAGCTATCTCCGTTCTGTCCTTTGTTCTGTGAGCGGTCCTGGTTGTGTCTTATGTTAGAGCTTTTCACGTGGTTAGCTATCCCCCAGTCTGGTTTACTAGCCCAAGTTAGTTCGTTCTGGTTACTTGCCAGGCGTTCCTGCCCGATTCTTACAAAGCCCTGCAGCCCACGCCTCCCGCGCGTCCCTGCCCAGCCCCCACTTGCTAGTGGTGGATGCAGGTTTCTGTGCTGCTTTTCCACTGGGGAAGTTACTGTTGGGCTTGTAATCTGTTGGTTTTAATTATTCATTTATTTATCCTTCCTGTTATGATGCCCTCTGTGCTTCCAGGGCTCACCACAGAGTCGGCAGGGAGAGTGTTTCCTGGTGTTTGGAAACCTCTCTTCTTGAAGTTCCTTTCCCGGGGCGGGCTTCCCTACCCAGGACGGAGCTCCTTCCCTACCTCCTTTGTCTCTTTTTTTCATCTTTTATATTTTTCCCCTACCTGTTTTTGAAGGCAATGATCTGCTTTTATGGGTGCCTGATGTCCTCTGCCAGCATTCAGAAGTTGTTTTGTGGAGTTTGCTCAGTGTTGAAATGTTCTTTTGAGGAATTTGTGAGGGAGAAAGTGGTCTCCCCATCCTATTCCTCTGCCATCTTCTCCCGTCGAAGTCTCCCTTTTTCCTTAATGAATCTCAGTAGTAGTTTGCCTATTTTGTTTATCTTCTAAACTAGCTTTTAGATTTATTAATCTTTGCTATTGTTTCCTTCATTTCTTTTTCATTTATTTCTGCTCTGATTTTATGATTTCTTTTCTTCTACTAATTTTGGAAATTATTTTTTCCTCTTTTTCTAGTTGCTTTGGCTGTGTGTTTGATGTTTCTCTCGTTTCTTAAGGTAGGCTTGTATTGCTATTAACTTCCCTCTAGAACAGCTTTTGCTGTGTCCCATAGGTTTTGGCAACAAAGGTCCATCTAGTCAAGGCTATGGTTTTTCCTGTGGTCATGTATGGATGTGAGAGTTGGACTGTAAAGAAAGCTGAGCGCCGAAGAATTGACACTTTTGAACTGTGGTGTTGGAGAAGACTCTTGAGAGTCCCTTGGACCGCAAGAGATCTAACCAGTCCATTGTGAAGGAGATCAGCCCTGGGATTTCTTTGGAGGGAATGATGCTGAAGCTGAAACTCCAGTACTTTGGCCACCTCATGCGAAGAGTTGACTCATTGGAAAAGACTCTGATGCTGGGAGGGATTGGGGGCAGGAGGAGAAGGGGACGACCGAGGATGAGATGGCTGGATGGCATCACTGACTCGATGGACGTGAGTTTGAGTGAACTCCGGGAGTCGGTGATGGACAGGGAGGCCTGGTGTGCTGCGATTCATGGGGTCGCAAAGAGTCGGACATGACTGAGCGACTGAACTGAACTGAACTGATAGGTTTTGAGTCATTGTGGTTTTGTTGTTATTTGTTTCTAATTATTATTTTCTTTTTGTTGTCTTCAGTGACTTGTTGGTTATCTAGAAGTTTCTTGTTTACCCTCCATATGTTTTTGTGGTTTACATTTTTTCCCCCTGTAGTTGATATGTAATCTTATAGTGTTGTGGTCAGAAAAGGTTCTTGATATGATTTCAGTTTTCTTTAATTTACAAAGGCTTGATTTGTGACTCAAGATTTGATGTATCCTGGAGAATGTTCCATGTGCACTTGAGAGAAAAGTGTATTCTGCTGTTTGGGGATGGAATGTCCTGAAAATATCAATTAGGTCCATCTAACCTAATGTGTGATTTAAGGCTTGTGTTTATTAATTTTCTGCCTGGATGATCTGTCCATTGGTGTAATTGGGGTGTTAAAGTTCTGTATGATTATTGTGATTTCCCCTTTTACGGTTGTTGGGGTAAAACAACTCTATTTGTATTGGGGGTGCTTTTTTGTATTGGGGTGCTTCTATGTTGTATGCATAAATATTTACAAATATTATATCTTCGTGGATTGATCCCTTGATTATTATATAGTATCTTTCCTTATCTTTTGTAACCGTTTTTCTTTTAAAGTCTATTTTGCCTGATATGAATATTGCTACTACTGCTTTCTTTTAATTCCTATTTTCAGGGAATATCTTTTTCCATCCTCTTTTAGTCTGCATGTGTCCTTCAGTCTGAAGTGTGTCTCTTGTAGCATATGCATGGGTCTTGTTTTTGAATACATTCATCCAGTCTGTGTCTTTCAGTTGAGGCATTTAATCCATTAGTAGATTTAAAGCAAGCAGTGGTACATGTTATGAGTGATTATACTCTGTGACAGCTACACTAGAGAATTTTCTTTCCATCCTGAACACTCTGGACAAAAATATGATTAGAAGTGAAACAATAACTTTTCATTTTGATTGAGAGACAAACATTTGGTAACAGTTCACTTGAATTAGAAGGATGGTTCTTACAGGTCTAGTCTAGATTCTTGAGTTAATTGTGTACCACTGCTGTCCTCTTTTCGTCCTGGTGTTGATGTCATTTGGGCTCAACAGTCCTTTTAAGAGACTAGACAAGTGCCAAAACCCTTCATAAGTGGGAAATATGAATTGGAGAGTCAATGACCTTCATTTTCACTGTGTATGAACCACTTAAGAATATCTCATGAGCATACTTTCATCTAGGTTGGAGAACTCTTTAAGTAATTTATTTTCCAATATGCAAAATTTCCTGGTTGCCAGCCATTAGGCATCTGATCTTCAAAGCTAGATTATTATGATCAGCTTCAGAAACAAGCTGAGAACATCCTTTTAATACTTCAATTGAGCCTTACAATCATGTATCATAACAACAAGGAGCCATCTTAGACACAAAAATAAATGCAAAACCTCAGTGNGACACAAAAATAAATGTAAAACCTCAGTGTATGTGAAAAGTATATTATTAAAACATAATTTCTCACCATAAATTATTATCATTTCTACCAAATATAGTTAGATGAAGACCAATTTGTTTATAATATAACCTGGTTTCGATAAATTTTGCCTAGTTACTTATATAAGTGTAGTTTATCACATAAGTTTTTTAATATGGGTTTTTGCTAGGGCTTTTCATAAGGAATTTCAAGTTGAATTTTTTAAAAGAGTTCTCAAGGCCAAGAAAGTTACAGACTTTACCTGCATTATCTATAGATTTGGGTGACTGCCCCTCTTCTTGAGATCCAAAATATACAGGTTCCTGTACCTACAAAAAGTAGCCTTTGTTACTTACCTGGAAATCTTTCTGGGAACTCTGTAAGTAGGTACTAGGTTGTCTTTCCAAGAAGTTTTATACCTCCAAAGAGTCCACCTTAGTTCTTTAAAACTATCTGGTCATATTTTATTTTATATATATTTCCAAATATAACATTTCAGTCAAAGCCATGATAATATATCCATATTTCCACTGTGTCCTATTATAATGAGAAGAGATTCTTTCTAAACTCATGCAAATAGCCATATCCATGAAAATAAGAATACTCACTAGGAGCTTCTAGGTTAGAATAGATAAATGTTTCAATTCTACTTACAAAGGTATAAGGTCCAAGATGTTCCAAGTCATAATTTACTTAAGGTGTAACGTTTCCTTATATCTAAAAAACATAGTATATCAGACAAAAACTATAAAAACTATAATCATATTCATCAGTTCACTAGGTCATATGTAACTAACCCCTGATCTTAGTTTTTAGCAGTTTTATTAAGCCATCAGGGTTCCCCTTAGACCTATTAGATTTCTTTAATTTCAGCTATATGATATGAAAGGTATCAGAAATCTGTACTTGTCAAAAAGTCCTTTCTATTGTATGTCTTGAAGATAAAACATTTTTGCAAAAGCATCAGTGACATGATAACTGTTTATGAATGACAAAAGACTAAAGGACACATCTGATTACAATGTACTAGACAAAAAAAATTAGCAATTGCTATAACATACATTTTAAGATAACTATCACATTATACCAGGACATATCTAATTTTTACAAATTTCATATAATTTCCTTAACATTTATGATGTTTACCATACAAGATAACCAAAGAAGATTTATCACCACCCCTGTGATAACATTTTTCGTGTAATTTAACGTACAAAATACTTTTAATTAATTTTTTTTTTTTCTGAGATGCCCCAAGGGGCCCTCTGAAGAATCCCAGAGTTAGCTAGAGGTCACAAGAATTTCAATTTGAATTCAATCCTTGGGATGTATGTTAAAGATATCAAAAAGGCTTTAAAATATTTGGATAAATGTGATTATAGGTCACTGTGAAATAATACCTATTCACTTAACCATATTGAAAATAAAATATTTTAAATGCAAGTACAGAATGTTACAACAGATCACTTAAAAGGTAAAGAAATTTACAATCTGTAATTAAAAAAAAAAAACAGTTCAATAGTCCAAGAAAACTTAGTTCTCTTAACAAACAGAGAAAACCAAACTCCAGTCTTGGATCAGCTTACTTTTAATAACAAAATTCATTTACTTAATTAAATTCAATCTAATCTTAGCCAGTCCTGACCATGTACAAAACGTTTTTCCTCAGGGTTCCTTGTCTACCAAATTTTATAATTTTCTCCCTTTTTTTGTTTCACATTTATAAATAACCAGCTTTAAAAAAAAATCACTTTCTTTTCCTTTAACAAGTGCATTTCCATTCCTTATGCCTTCTTTTACTGAAACACATGTCCTACTTTTCTTGCATATTGAAATGTTTCCCTTACTATTTCTAGTGGGCTTAATTATATGTTACAATTTTTAACCCTCATAAACCTTAATTTCTAGCAAAAACTAAGAAGTAAATAACTGTTGATGGTTTGTCAAACCAGCATTTCCTGTTTGGCAACTTATGAACATATATGACAACTTCTAGAAATATACATTTTCTTACAACATAATTTCTTTCCTTAATGTGGTACAAGGTATGTGTATAATAAACCCAAACATCTTTAGTTGTTCTCTCATAAGAAGACAAAAGAAATAGACCTGATTAGTGATTATTGTTCCAGTGTTTTGTCTTATTTGGAATGACCTGAATATTCAATGAATGCTCATCTTTCTACTTAATTTAGCAAAACTCTAAAGGTTCACATTATCAAAAATCTGGAGAACTTATTTTTAAGTAGACAGTCCTAAAACATAACCATTTCTAAGAGTCCACCTAAACATCATTATCTCATTTACATTTTATTTACTTACAATTTTATCAGGTCATGTTATTTTTCTTGCTGAGAAATTTTGCAGTAAAAATAATAGGAACTTATGTCTTTCCATAAACCTAGGCAAAATAAAAATATCATACTTAAGACTGATGACTCTAAATACATGTCTTTATTAATTAAAACAACAAACAAGGTAACTTTAATACTAGATATTAATTTAATGCTGAATATTTCTCTGATCATGTGAACTTGAAATTCATTCAGAGTAGTTTTATTTACATTTCTGAGAATTTCTCTATCACTTATTTTCCTTTAAGCTCATTTACAAATTAGAGCTCATTTACAAATTAATTTTGGTAAATTCATCCAGCGTTTAAGTTATTTCATACTTGTAATTTACACACAGACATAAAGTAGACAATATCAGAGATCTTGTAGCTTCATTTTATGACAGTCATGAGTCTGGTATTGTAATATAAAACTCATTAGTTTATAAATAACAGTTGGAATCAGTTAAGTTTACTCACTTGATTTTAAAAGACCTCTTTTTTTGCCTTTTTTTTTTTTTTTTTCAGTTTTAGGTTCTTCTAACTGAGTAAAGGCTGTAATCTCAGGCAATGTGGGCTGTGTTTGCATTTCAAGATCATAAAACTTGTAACTTAAAAATTTCTCCTAAGAATACTTTTGTTCCTTAAACTTCATAATTTGGGAAAGGCATTTTATCAAACCTTTCTCAAAATGCATATACAGAGACTAGTCTGGGAATGTCAAAGAAGCCCCATCTTGACCATTTTCAGGGTGAGAGTTCTTTCAGTTCCCAATTATGTAAGTACTTGTAAGTGTTAGTTCTCTGTCAATTATGCAGGAAGCCGACTGCAACTCTAGTGGGTGGCTGCCCATTTTGAAGGGGTTTTCCTCCAGGTTGCTAAGGGTCCTGATTGTGTAATGTTTGCAGAAACTATCCAGAGCCAACAAATTCCATGAAAGTTGGTCCCAGATGAGCTGCCACAGCCAACTGCTTTGCTGTGAATGATAAAGGCCTGAAAGATGTGATTTCTTACAAGGTCTCTGTGAGATGATTACATTTCACAGGCAGATACCTGACATATCCTTAAATCCCCCAGTTGCCTAGAAATATCCCAAAAGACCAGAGAAGAACTGTGCCTATTTCTTTGGAATTAAAAGACCCTCATAAATTTGATTCATAAGGGTTTTGCTAGGACCACCAAAAAACTCAGCCCCAGATAGCCAATTCTTAGCAGACAAGACAGTCAGTTGTAAACAGATGAGACAAACAAAGCCAAAATGTAAAACACAAAGTCAAACACTGAGACACTGAGCTTTGTAGCAGAAAAAGCAGTCACAAGACAGCTAAACAATGAGATGAGAGTAGGATCCAAATTAACCTCCCCTAAATAATAGAACCTTTGAGCATTTGTGGGTGAAGAGTAGGTGTTGTGAATGTTTATCAGAGGTAGGAAAAATATGAAGTAATCATTGTTCTATACAGGCATATCTGAATGACATTCTTACTTACAGGAAGTATGTTCAAAAAATGAAGGCTCTTAGCATGATCTGAGGTAGGAATCTTTAACTCTCTGACATGAAAAGGCAATTCATCAGACAAATGAACAGGCCCAGTTTTAGGCTTGGTGCTCCAAGTCATCAGTTTCAGCCAGCTTGAACTGGACAAAAGCTGACTCTGAATTCCTGAAAAACAACTTCAGTTCCATTACTATAGTGACCAATACATCAGAAGTGTTATCTATAGGGGATGGTGCAAATCTCAAATGCTTTTTAAAGAAATTAAAGATCAAAATATCTTATACTTATGAATAAGAAGACAATATTGCAAGATGGAAACAATCTTCATATTGATCTATAGTTCAATGTAATCTCTATTAAAATCTCAGCTGCCTCTCTTGCAAAATGGAAAAGCTACTCCTAAACTTTATATGGAAATACAAGGAACCCAGAATAGCTCAAAAATCTTTAAAAAGAAAAAAGATGAAGGAGTTACAATGTTGTAGCCACACATTCTGGGAAACAAACTCACTGAGAAGGACAATGCAGATAGTGAAGTGCAGTTTATTACACCAGCAGGCCCAAGACAGAGTCTCCTCTTAGCCAAGGACCCCGACCAGTATTTGTGAAAATCTTATATACCCTAAATGTACGTACTCAAACCCACCTCCCCAAATTCTCTGAAACTAGTATGAACAAAGGAAAAGAAAGATACAATCAAAGTTAACCCATGATTTGTATACCTTAAGTCTAGGTAGTTAACAGTGGACAATTATCAATAGGCCTGTGGTCATACCCCAATAAGCATAATAGAATTTCTGATTCTATTCAGTTACACAGGTAATTAGGGTATTCTTTTAGGCAAAGGAGAGTCTAGGTACGAGCCCTGGGACTCTTCCATCTGGTGGGTCTGGTTTTCCAGTTGGTATGTCATTTCCACAGATACTGGGCATAGAGCTCAAAGTCCACAGTCCAGCCTAAGATGGAGTCCTGCTTTCAAGATGGAGTCTGTTCTGTTTCCTCCGTCACAACTGGATTTCAAAACTTATTTCAAAGCTAAGTAACCAAGATAGTGTGGTACTGACATAAGGCTAAACACATTGATCAATGCAGTAGAATGAAGAAAACTCTTTCATTTATGATTAACTTTACAAGAGGGTCCCAAGATAGCTCAATGGGAAAGAAATGGCTTTTCTGACATTTCCAATATAACATTACATATCTTAAAAACATTAGAAAGAAAATAAGAAATTATAAACAACTCTATATCAGAAAAAAATTAAAATTTACATGAAACAAATTTCTTGAAAAACATAATTACTGAAATGCACAGAAGAAATAGAATATCAGAATTGTCTTATATATATTACAGAAGGTGAATCTATTATTGTCCCACAAGTATATCTACAGGNTAAAATAATATCTCACAATTAAGTTGTTTTAATTATAAGAATACAAGAGATTAAGGTTTGAAATCAACTACTATAATCCACCATTTTAACAGAATAAAGGAGAAAAAAATCACATGAATACATGTTGCAAATTAAAAAACATTTGAAAAGAAATGAACATGTACATATGAAAAGAATTCTTAACAAATTAAGAATAGAATGGAACTTCATTCTGATATGAGTACTATGAAAAGCCTACAATAGACATAAAATGTAATAGTGAAATATTTACATTTCTCTCACTGACACAGGGAATTAGACAAATTAATCTCACAAGTTGTATCCTACATTTTACTGGCAGTTCCAACTGGTTCAATGGGACAAAGAAGAAACAAGGAGAGAGGTTGATCACTGGGATGTGTCCAATATATTGAGTGGGCAAATGTGTTTTTCTGTGATTAGACTATCTGTGGTAAATGAGTACATTTCAAAGGGATGACACCCAGGTCGTTGGGAAAGATATTCCTGGACCATAAAGTTGGTCATAGTGAGAGGGTAACAGGCAGGAAGGTCAAGGATCTCCAAACCGAGGAAATAGGCTGCAAGTGTCAGATTTTTTTCTCTTAAAAGTTCTGTGTTGCCATGATGACACCTGGTTTCGCCTGAACTTAACTTTTCTCAAACCTTGAGCTAACCAATGTGCTTTTCTTATGGAAATGTTTTTCTTAAGTTATGTTAATGAAACTATGTATTTGCTTTGGAATTTGCCTTTCTTCAAAATGGTTCCACCTAAGACTAACATTTTTTCATTTCTAAAACCTTGGGCTGATAATAGCTCAACAAACCAGTATTCATATCCATAGTTTTATGGCTGGGGGATGACACACCTAGTGCCTTTCTATCTCAAAAATGCATATTGTGGGAGAGGGGCCTGGTGAAACTCCACCAGCCTTGAGGTCTCTCTTATCTGATTAATAGCTTTCTAACAGACATAAAACATCAGGCTAAAGACTAGCAGAGGGGCACTCTATCTGCCCCCTTCTGATGTCTATGTCAGAAGCTTTTTCTATCTCTTTTATACTTTAATAAAACTTTATTACACAAAATTTCTGAGCGATCAAGCTTCCTCACTGGCTCCAAATTGAATTCCTCTCCTCCCGAGGCCAAGAATCTCGGTGTCTTTCATGGTTCAACAACGTTTCAATTGGTGGAGAGAAGATTTGTATGCATTTTAAGGGGATAAAGAAAGAATTTACAATCACAAATTTTCCAAAATAAATGCTCTAAGGATGGTCAGGGGTCTAGAGTCAGAATGAAACTTGTCTCAAGTTTAATCAAGTTGAAAACATAAGGCCATGATAGTTGACTATATGGTTTCATTCATATAAATTTCATATAAATTTTAAAAAGGGCTGGAGAAGGAAATGGCAACCCACTCCAGTAGTCTTGCCTGGAGAATCCCATGGACGGAGGAGCCTGGTAGGCTACAGTCCATGGAGTCGCTAAGAGTTGAACACAACTGAGTGACTTCTCTATGGTATTAGAAATCAGGATGGTGGTTCCTTTGAGGCAGTGAGTGCACAAGGAGAATTTATGAGATGCTGGTTACTTTATATGTCTTGTTCTGGGTGATTATTTTATGAATGTGTTCACTTTGGGGCAGTGTTTGATGAATATATACTTATACATAGTTTATACAAGTTTATTTTTAAAATAGAACAGATAAAAGGAAATTGTTGGTATGAGAAGAGAGTTACAATTTCAAATATGGAGATATGTGTAAGAAAGTGAAATTTAATGAAAGATTTGGCAACAAAGAATAAAAATTCCAACATCATCACATATATGCTTACTATAATAATGGGCCCATTATTTTAGACAGGGAAACTGAAGAATGAAGAACTTAACTGACTTACCCAAAATTACAATTATCAAGTACTGAAAGCAGTGTTCAAATGCAGATGCTTTAACTTTAGAGCTAATGCATTATTCTGACTATTCTTTATCAGTGGAAAACTCTTCCTGTTAGGTCAATGTCTTCACAGCTGATTCTGCTGTCATTCTGAGCCTTGGAAACTGGGCATAACTTATGACACGCAAAAATGAAATTGCAGGAGTCTTCTGTCTTTTAGTAAGTTCAGTCTTACCTCATGACAAATTCCAACATGACATCAGTCAAAAATTTACACAGTACTACTACTACTGTTTTTAACAGTCAACCAATTGATCCATGTGTATAGTCTAATTGAGTTACTTAGTCTGTGACTCTGTAGTGATAGTTCTACACATGAAATAGCCTACAAAGGATTTGATTAGAACATAAATAGCTTAACACAAAATTTACATTTCATTGCCTCTACTTCCAGTTTCTGGTAACCCCTCAAAAGTAATTAAAGATACTGAGACAGAAAAGTCAAGTGATTTAGCCAAAGCCAAAAAACAAGGAATTCCATCACCTCCATTAGCTTTGTTTGTAGTGATGCTTTCTAAGGCCCACTTGACTTTACATTCCAGTATGTCTGGCTCTAGATGAGTGATCACACCATCTTGATTATCTTGGCCTTGAAGATCTTTTTTGTACAGTTCTGTGTATTGTTGCCACGTCTTCTTAATATCTTCTGCTTCTGTTAGGTCCATACCATTTCTGTCCTTTATTGAGCCCATCTTTGCATGAAATGTTCCCTTGGGATGTCTAATTTTCTTGAAGAGATCTCTAGTCTTTCCCATTCTGTTATTTTCCTCTATTTCTTTGCATTGATTGCTAAAGAAGGCTTTCTTACCTCTTCTTGCTATTCTTTGGAACTCTGCATTCAGATGCTTATATCTTTCCATTTCTCCTTGGCTTTTCACTTTTCTTCTTTTCACAGCTATTTGTATGGCCTCCCCAGACAGCCATTTTGCTTTTTTGCATTTCTTTTCCATGGGGATGGTCTTGATCCCTGTCTCCTGTACAATGTCATGAATCTCAGTCCATAGTTCATCAGGCACTCTATCTATCAGATCTAGTCCCTTAAATCTACTTCTCACTTCCACTGTATAATCATAAGGAATTTGATTTAGGTCATACCAGAATGGTCTTAGGGGTTTTCTCCACTTTCCTCAATTTAAGTCTGAATTTGGCAATAAGGAATTCATGATCTGAGCCACAGTCAGCTCCTGGCCTTGTTTTTGTTGACTGTATAGAGCTTCTCCATCTTTTGCTGTAGAGAATATAATCAATCTGATTTCAGTGGTGACCATCTAGTGATGTCCATGTGTAGAGTCTTCTCTTGTGTTGTTGGAAGAGGGTGTTTGCTATGACCAGTGCATTTTCTTGGCAAAACTCTATTAGTCTTTGCCCTGCTTCATTTCACATTCCAAGGCCAAATTTGCGTGTTACTCCAGGTGTTTCTTGACTTCCTACTTTTGCATTCCAGTCCCCTAGAATGAAAAGGACATCTTTTTTGGGTGTTAGTTCTAAAAGGTCTTGTAGGTCTTCATAGAACTAGTCAACTTCAGTTTCTTCAGCATTACTGGTTGGGGCATAGACTTGGATAACTGTGATATTGAATGGTTTGCCTTGGAGACGAACAGAGATCATTCTGTCATTTTTGAGACTGCATCCAATTACTACATTTTGGACTCTTTTGTTGACCATGATGGCTATTCCATTTCTTCTGAGGGATTCCTGCCTGCAGTAGTAGATATAATGGTCATCTGAGTTAAATTCACCCATTCCAGTCCATTTTAGTTCACTGATTCCTAGAATGCTGAAGTTCACTCTTGCCATCTCTTGTTTGACCACTTCCAAATTGCCTTGATTCATAGACCTGACATTCCAGCTTCCTATGCAATACTGCTCTTTACAGCATCGGACCTTGCTTCTATCACCAGCCACATCCACAACTGGGTATTGTTTTTGCTTTGGTTCCATCTCTTCATTATTTCTGGAGTTATTTCTCCACTGATCTCCAGTAGCATATTGGGCGCCTACCAACCTGGGGAGTTCCTCTTTCAGTATCCTATCATTTAGCCTTTTCATACTGTTCATGGGGTTCTCAAGGCAAGAATACTGAAGTGCTTTGCCATTCCCTTCTCCAGTGGACCACATTCTGTCAGACCTCTCCACCATGACTGGCCCATCTTGGGTTACCCCACGGGCATGGCTTAGTTTCATTGAGTTAGACAAGACTGTAGTCCTCATATGATTAGATTGACTAGTTTTCTGTGAGTATGATTTCAGTGTGTCTGCCCTCTGATGCCCTCTTGCAACACCTACCATCTTACTTTGGTTTCTCTTACCTTGGACATGGGCTTTCTCTTCACGGCTGCTCCAGCAAAGTGCAGCTTTGAAATAGTTGAGCTATTTCAAATCCTGAAAGATGATGCTGTGAAAGTGCTGCACTCAGTATGCCAGCAAATTTGAAAACTCAGCAGTGGCCACAGGACTGGAAAAGGTCAGTTTTCATTCCAATTCCAAAGAAAGGCAGTGCCAAAGAATGCTCAAACTACCACACAGTTGCACTCATCTCACACATTAGTAAAGTAATTCTCAAAATTCTCCAAGCCAGACTTCAGCAATACATGAACTGTGAACTTCCAGATGTTCAAGCTGATTTTAGAAAAGACAGAGGAACCAGAGATCAAATTGCCAACATCCTCTGGATCATCAAAAAAGCAAGAGAGTTCCAGAAAAACATCTATTTCTGCTTTATTGACTATGCCAAAGCCTTTGACTGTGTGGATCACAATAATATGTGGAAAATTCTGAGAGAGATGGGAATACCAGACCACCTGACCTGCCTCTTGAGAAACCTGTATGCAGGCCATGAAGCAACAGTTAGAACTGGATATGGAACAACAAATTGTTTCCAAATAGGAAAAGGAGTACGTCAAATCTGTACATTGCTGCCCTGCTTATTTAATTTATGTGCAGAGCACATCATGATAAACGCTGGGCTGGATGAAGCACAAGCTGGAATCAAGATTGCCAGGAGAAATATCAATAACCTCTGATATGCAGATGAGGAAGTGAAGAAGAACTTAATAGAGAAAGTGAAGAAGAACTTAATACAGAAAGTGAAGAAGAACTAAGGAACCTCTTGATGAAAGTGAAAGAGGAGAGTGAAAAAGTTGGCTTAAAGCTCAACATTCAGAAAACGAAGATCATGGCATCTGGTCCTGAGAGAGTCATTTCCTAGGCAGGTTGTTAAGAAGTCCAGGGGTCTCCGAGGAGAGAGGGGTCTGAAATTCTCAAAGAGGAAGAAAGGGAAAACTTTTTTCCCCCTCTACATTCCTTAGGATTATATAACAATAATGTATTCTGATTGAGGACAGTCTCTGGAAAAGACCTTCTGGCTAATTCTGTTATCTTAAAATGTAAATTATGGGAGTAGGTCTAGTGAGGTTTTTACACCCTCCAGACATTTTTTGATTCATTGCAATAACTAATTGGAGAGTATATAACTCCATTGCTAACACTAGCAAGGGGGTACTCTTTCTATCCCCTTCTGAAATCTATGTCAGAAGCTTTCTCTATCCCTTTTGTACTTTAATAAAACTCTATTGCACAAAAGCTCTGAGCATTCAAGCCTCGTCTCTGGCCGCAGATTGAATTATTCTCCTCCAGGGGCCAAGAATCTGGTGTCTTTTCATGGTTCAGCAACAACCTTTCAGTCCCATCACTTTATGGGAAATAGATGGGGAAACAGTGGGAACGTTGGTTGACTTTATTTTGAGGGGCTCCAAAATCAATGCATTTGGTGACTGCAGCCATGAAATTAAAAGATGCTTACTCCTTGGAAGGAAAGTTATGACCAACCTAGATAGCATATTCAAAAGCAGAGACATTACTTTGCCAACAAAGTTCTGTCTAGTCAAGGCTATAAGGTTTTTCCTGAAGAATTGAGGCTTTTGAACTGTGGTGTTGGAGAAGACTCTTGAGAGTCCCTTGGACTGCAAGGAGATCCAACCAGTCCATCCTAGAGGAAATCAGTCCTGAATATTCATTGGAAGAACTGATGCTGAAGCTGAAACTCCAAAACTTTGGCCACCTGATTGATACAAAGAGCTGACTCATTTGAAAAGTCCCTGATGCTGGGAAAAATTGAAAGTGGGAGGAAAAGGGGACAACAAAAGATGAGATGGTTGGATGGCATCATCGACTCAATGGACATGAGTTTGAGTGGACTCTGGGAGTGGGTGATGGACAGGGAGGCTGCAATCCATGGGGTCACAAAGAGTCGGACATGACTGAGCAACTGAACTAAACTGAACTGAACTGACACAGCAAGTAAGTAGTATAGTCACTATTTCTATCCAAGGCTTCAGTGCATGCTCCCATAAGATTTAGGGCTGTGCTATATAATAAAACCTACAGATTTTCCACCAAGAAGATCCTGAAAAGTCTTGTGATTGTTTTGTTGTTTCTTTTCACCAAAAACCCCATTTAGTTTATAAAAGCGAGAAATTGTCTTTCTCAACTATGACGTTTTCTTCTGTTAGTAGGTGAAGACTACATTCTATGTTAATTACATGCAGGTATACTCCATTCATGGGGCTTCCCAAGTGGCTCAGGGGCAAAAAATCCAGCCACCGGAGATGCAGCATGGGAGATGTAGGATACTCGGTGGTTCAGTCCCTGGGTTGGGAAGATCCCATGGAGGAGGAAATGGAAACCTACTCCAGTATTCTTGCTGGGGAAATCCCATGGAAAGAGGAGACTGGTGGGCTACACTCCTTTGGTTCACCAAGAGTTGGACACAACTGAGTGGCTGAATGCACAACACACGTACTTCTTTCTCCCTTTTTTCTTGAATAAATTTTCAGTGTCAAGTAAACAAAAACCTACTAAAAATACCTTAAACAATAAGACAGTTATTAACTCATAAAAAGAAAAATTCCGAAGTTAGATGATTCCAGAGAAATCTAGTTCAAGAACTCTATAATCTCATCGTAGACCCCTGTCCTTTCCCTCTTCCATCTCTGCCATCTTTGGTCTGCTGATTTTTGTCCTCAGACACTTCTTTTTGTGATTGAAAGCTAGAAGACAGAGTACCTCTTTTTTGTGTCTTATTTTTAGGATGAGCAAATCTTTCTGATGCCCTCTAGAAGTACTACTTTTCATATCTCATTGGCCAGAATTGCATCACATGCTCATAGTTAAACCAATTTCTGACAAGAGTGTTTAGAATTTCCACGAGTACATTAGATTAACTAAGATTCTTCCCTTCATGATAGTGATGATAGCACACCATTATGACTGTATTTGCTTCCACTTAACACTTAAAAATGGTTAAGATGGTAAGTTTTTGTTATATGTATTTTATCAGAATTTTAAAAATTGAATAAAAAAGTAAGATGCATCCCTTGAAATCAAAGGTGGCCTAGTTTTCTCTGAAGTGTGTGACTCCCTGATATTTCAAATAAAACAAGATTTCATTAAGAAGAAATGGTTGAGTATAGAAAGAGTAGCTGCATAGGAAATCAGCAATGTCTAACATATTTCTCAACCTCAACAGAGCCACTCATGTAAGTTAGCATTAGGAATGCTTATGAGAGATCAAAATGGAGGGAAATTTAAATAATTTTAATTTTATCAATGTTTCATACATTTTCCATTTAAAATGAAGAAAAGAAAATTCTANAATAACCATAATTAATTCATAACACTTATTATATACTATGTACTACTCTAAATTTTTACATATATTGATATTGTATATGTATGGAATATCCCCAAGACCATATAAGGTAAATAGTTTCACTATCCTCATTTTACAAGTAAATTCTAGGAAACAGCTTAAGAAATCATTCCAAATTTGAAAAGCTAACAAAGGTCAGAGCTAGGATTCAAATTCAAATAGTTTGTTTCACAGTCCTGTACTTATTCAGTACACTTGATAAGAAAGACTTCCTATCTTACATTAATAGTGGAAGTCTAAATATTTTATTAACTAAATTTTAAATAGTCTATTCAGAAATATTTTACAGAGGTTGGCAGTTATTTGATAGTAAGTTAACAGCCACATGAAGTAAAACCCTGTTTAACGTGTAAGCTTATTATCACTTTATCTGGCAACTTTATGATGACACTGGAGAAGCTCTATTGGACATAAGGGAATTGCTCTATTTACCTATCATTGTAATAGAATTTCCTAGGTAATATAAAGTTAAAAACAGATATCAGCAAGACCACAGAATAGAAAGTCTCAACCTTTATTTCCTCCTGGAACCACTGATTTACTAAAGATAGACCTGCCGAAACCTTATGAGATCTCTAGAATCCAGTTAAGAAGTTGAAGTATCTCACAGGAACAAAAATCCAGAACACTCAGATTGAAATGGGTAAGAAGAGGAATTGCACTTCACTGATACCAGCCTGTGTTGCTGATCCTGTTCATGACACCAACTGTCTCGCAGTTCATCCTGCTCAGAGCTGTAATTGTCTTGCTGTTCACACTGTCTGCACTGTTCACTGAACTCACAGTAGGCAAGGCTCCAGCTAAGAGGCTGGAAGAAGACGCAGGGAGCCATAGGAACTACAGACAAGTTTATTCTCTCCTTGATGGTGCAACAGCGTAGCAGCAGACATAACATAACACAACATTACTGCACACAACCCTTCAGGGCTTTTCAGGTGAAGCTTATACAAGCATACCGCACAAAAACCTATGATCAACCAAGTACCTCATGAAGTCCATGCACAGTGCTATAAATGATTTCAGCTTTTCAGTTCAGTTCAGTTCAGTTCAGTCCCTCAGTCGTGTCTGACTCTGTGACCCCATGAATCGCAGCACGCCAGGCCTCCCTGCCCATCACCAACTCCCAGAATTCACTCAGGATGGACTCACGTCCATTGAGTCAGTGATGCCATCCAGCCATTTCATCTTCAGTCGTCCCCTTCTCCTTCTGCCTCCCAGCATCAGAGTCTTTTCCAATGAGTCAACTCTTCACATGAGGTGGCCAAAGTACTGGAGTTTCAGCTTCAGCATCATTCCCTCCAAAGAAATCCCAGGGATGATCTCCTTCACAATGGACTGGTTGGATCTCCTTGCAGTCCAAGGGACTCTCAAGAGTCTTCTCCAACACCACAGTTCAAAAGCATCAATTCTTCGGTGCTCAGCCTTCTTCACAGTCCAACTTTCACATCCATACATGACCACTGGAAAAACCATAGCCTTGACTAGATGGACCTTTGTTGGCAAAGTAATGTGTCTGCTTTTGAATATGCTCTCTAGGTTGGTCATAACTTTCCTTCCAAGGAGTAAGTGTCTTTTAATTTCATGGCTGCAGTCACTATCTGCAGTGATTTTGGAGCCCCAAAACAGTCATTATTTACAAAACGTGGAGCAAGAGAGCCTGAACACACTATCTTGGCTAATTTCCTCCCCACACTCCACCCCTTCAAGGTCTCTTACCTCACATTCTGCATAGTCCATCTTCTGCGATATTCCCTTGGCAAGTAACACTGACCCTTGGATTTATGTTTTGCAACAGCAGTAGCTGCAACAGCAAACAGTTACAACCCCAGTATATAACAAAACCCAATGCCAGGTATCACCTGGAACTCATCTTGTACTCCTTGCCCTTATGGGGCTAGAAGAGCCACCCACTGCACGTGGAGTACCTTTATCTTCCATGGCCAAGTCCAGTCTACCATCTGTCCTTGCGAAATTGCAGGAAAGCTTCCAGAGAGGCAACTCCTCCTCCGTGGAGTTTTTTATTAAGAACCTTGCAAAACACCCCACAGGTGCTGGGCTCACCCCTTCAAGGAGGCAATTTTTGTGGCATTTGCAGCCTACCCACAAGATTCCAAATGCTTTCACATTGTTCTAAATCTGCCAGAGAATCAGAGGTTAGTAGCACATCACAGGACACAGCCTTTATACGCTCTTCTACTAAATCTACATCACAGGACATAGCCTTTACAGTACACTGTTCTAAACCTACATCATAGGCCACAGCCTTTACAGTATACTGTCCTAAACCTACATCACAGGACACAGCCTTTACAGTATACTGTTCTACTAAATCTACCTCATAGGACACAGCCTTATAGTACTGTTTTCAATATAGGACACAGTCTTGACAACATACCTCCGCACAAACCAGCCCACATTTGCATCTGAATAACGCGGATGGGACCCTGTCAGGGAGTGTTTAACAGGGGGAGTCCTACGTGCTGTTTCTCACAGGTCCTTTGTTTCTTTTTAAGCAGAACAGCACACTGCTCCCAGGAACTGGGGTCATTGTGTGAGACAGGCTTGAATCTCCTTTAGTAAACATTCTCTTTATGACAAACCTGCTCAGTCTCAATCCCCTTTCTTGAGATATGGATTGTCTCCTGACCTTGTGACCATCATCATCCCTTGTTCCCTTGGTAATGGTTACTGTACATTTGGTTTTCTGATCTTTATCCTTGACGAAAGAAACTTCTTGTACTACAGCCTATATATACTCACAGAAAAATCATTAAAACAACTTTGCTCCATCAGAGCTTGGGTCCTTCTGCCCCGGCTTCTAAGACTGTCTTGAGAAGGCGCTCTGTGCCTTCAACCTCCTCCCAACCCCCACCTTGAGAGGGCACCCAGTGCCTTCATGAGAGACGCAAGTCCTGTGTCAAGGACTTTATTGGTTTTCTGCATAAACCAGGGAGTATAAGCCTCTTTCTCTTTCATTTTCTTATCGTCAACTCTGGACCACCAGGTCCTGGTCTGTTAAAGGGCCCCAACAGGACCCCTGCCAGCTTAGGCCCCCTTTGGGGTCTTCATACTTTCAAAATGATGTCTCATGTGTCATCCCTCTGCTTCTCTTAGTAAGGACCTGCAAAACCCCCACAGGTGCTGGTCCCAACACTGTGTCCCAGAATCACAAAAGCCAAGCTGTCGAGTCTCCCTTTGCATTGGCTGAAACTGCTTACTCAAGTCAACCATCTCCTCCTGAGTATATGGTTGATACACCGTGAACTCAGACACATTGGGGGCTCCTGGAGGATGCCCCCACCTCCACCATAGGCTGCTCACTTTTCACTTTCTTCTGTACAATGGGCCTTGCTGCCAAGTAGATAGACACAGTCTCATAATGTTCATCTTCACCATCACGTAACACCCCCTTGTCAGAGATGCTGGCTTCTTCAGGACCATGGGATTCTTGCTTTAATGTCAATATTCATTGCTCTAGTTCTTCCAAGCATCTCTGCACATTACACGCTGGTGTGGCATCATGGAGAGCACTATCTATATTTGCCTTTAGGGCATTCAGGTGGTGCCAGCAGTCTGTGCCACCTTGTTCAACAAATGGGAACTCACCACCTATAACACCTTTTCAGTGCTATCTGGTGACCTGTCCACTGCCTTCCAGTCTTCCATTGGAGTCCACCCGGAGAGGATCATGGCCACATGGTACCCATGCTGTATGGTGGCCACTGACTTTCTCCATCCAATGGAGCCTCAGGCTTTTCTACCTGCTGGGTATCCTGCCGGCTATGCCAATTATTTTGCTGATCCTGTTTGTGACGCCAGTTGTCTCACTATATCTCACTATGTGCACTGTTCACTAAACCCAGAGTAGGCAAGGACTGAGCTGAGAGACTGGAAGAAGAAGGGAGGAGCCATAGGAACTGCAGACACATTTATTCTCTCATGGCTGGCATAGCAGTTGTTGCAGCAGACATAACATAACACAACATAATCACATACACGGAGAAGGCAATAGGCTGCAGACCATGGGGTTGTGAAGAGTCAGACATGACTGAGCGACTTCATTTTCACTTTTCACTTACATGCATTGGAGAAGGAAATGGCAGCCCACTCCAGTGTTCTTGCCTGGAGAATCCCAGGGATGGGGGAGCCTGGTGGGCTGCTGTCTCTGGGTACACACAGAGTCGGACACGACTGAAGCAACTTAGCAGCAGCAGCAGCAGCAGCAGCAGCAGCAATCACATGCAACCCTTCAGGGTTTTTCCACGTGAAGCTTATACAGGTGTGCTGTGCTCAGTTGCCCAGTCTTGTCTGACTCTGAGACCCCATGGACTGTAGCCCACCAGCCTCTTGTGTCCGTGAGAGTTTCCATGCAAGAATACTGGAGTGTGTTGCCATTTCTTCCTCCAGGGGATCTTCCCACACAGGAATCGAACCCACATCTCCCACATCTCTTGCAAGCAGACTCTAATGCTGAGCAACCATGGAAGCCCATTTATACAAGCATACCACATATAAATCTGTGATCAAGAGAGTACCTCTTGATGCACATGTACAGTGCTATAAATGACCTCAGCTGTTACATAGTCATTATTTACAAACTGTGGAGTGAGAGAGCCTGAACATGTCATCTTGGCTAATTTGCTCTCTCCCCATACAGACCTTTCCCAAACCTGCCATAGCTTAGCACCAGGAGAGAATTCTCCAACTTCTCACTCAGAGGGGAACATAAAGAGAGGAGCTTACATCCAATATTTTAGCTTTTTGACAGGCTACCTAAGGGACTGGTTTCTTTCTGCTTCACATAACACTAGCAGTATATTCAGAGCACTGGTACACCTAGCATAGTTTGGAAACCTAGGGGCCATTGAGAACTGACATGAGTTGGGGGCAGCTTGCTGTAGACAGAGAGCTATATAATGAAGAAATAATACTCTCTTCAATAAATGATACTCAGAAAGCTAGACATCTATAGGCAACAGAATAAAATTGGACCCCTGTCTTATACTACTCAAGATAGATTAAAGGCTTAAACACAAGACCTGAAACTGTAAGACCAGGAGAAGAAAAATACTGAAAGAGCTATATTTGGGCAACAATTTCTTGGATACCACCAAGAACACAGGAAACAAAAGCAAAAACAGATAAGTGGGATAATACCAAATTAAATGCTTGTACACAGCAAAGGAAAAATCAACAGAGTAAAAAGCAACCTATGGGATGGGAGAAAATTATCGTAAACCATTTATCTAATAAGGGGTTAATATCTAAAATATATAAGAAGCTCATGCAACTCAATAGTAACAAATAATAGCAGTAATAATAATAATAACTTGATGATGATAATAATAATAACATATAAAATNTATATAAGAAGCTTATGCAACTCAATAGTAACAAATAATAGCAGTAATAATAATAATAACTTGATGATGATAATAATAATAACATATAAAATATAATAATAATAACCTGATTAGAATTTCAGAAGTATTCTGTTGAAGATTATGAGTTTCTTTAGCTCCCAGATCAGTTAGTTGACTACAGAGAAAGACTGGGCCTGTGGAAAAGCAGCTCTTTTGCAAGATAAAGTCTGCATCTCATTGGAACCCAAGACCATGAAAGGTTCTTTCCACAGAAAGCTTCTCTAGTAGATTGAGACTGGCCAAAATAACAAAGTAGGAAGACCCTGAACTCACCTCCTCTCATGAACACACTGAAATATCTGCAGAACAATCATCAACAAAAAAGACCAGAAGCTATCAGAAATGATTTACAAATAAAGATATAAAGAAGGAAATACAACTATCAATAGAGCTAGGAGGGGCAGACTAGTAATATAATCAAGTCCCATACTCTCTAGTGGGTGATCCACAAACTAGAGGATAATTATATTGCAGAGGTTCTGCCACAAGAGAGTTCTAAGTCTCATGTCAGTCTCCTCAGCCTGGGGGTCCTGAACAGGGAAGATAAACCTCAAAAGCATTTGGCTTTGAAGGCCAGCAAGGCTTAATTTGGAGAATTCCAAAGGACTAGGTGAAATACAAACTTCACTCTTAAAGGACACACACAAAATCTCATGAGCACCAGGACCCAGCAAAAGCAGTAATTCAATAGGAGCCTGGGCCATACCTACCTGCTTGTCTTGGTGGTTTTCCAGGAGAGGCAGAGGCAGCTGCAGCTCTCTCTAGGGACATGGACACTGGCAGCAGCTATATTTGGGAGCTTTCTCCTAAATGGGCTCTTCCATGGGCAGATGCCATCATGGGGCCCATCCTCAAGCTCACTGTCACTAAGGCTTGACCTTACCCAACCTGTAGGCACCAGTACTGTGACACCTCAAGCCAAACAACTAACTGGGCAGGGATACAGCTTCACCCATCAGCAGACAGGTTACCTAAAGATTTCCTGAGCCCATAGCTTCCTCTAGACATGGCCCTGCCCAACAGAGGACCAGGACCCAGCTCCACCTGCTAGTAGGCAGGGACTAGCCTTGCCTTCCAGGAAGCCTTCACAGCCTCTAGGCCAATCTCTCCAACCACAGTCCAGATACTCAATGCAAGAAAATCACAATTTCAAAGCCTGTGGACCCAGCCCACCTATAGCAGGCCTGACCCTACCCTGGGACTAGTGGGCCCCAGAACTGCCCCCTTAGCAACCCAACATAATCTTCAGAACACTCCAACTCCATACACAACTATGTAAAAACCTGCCTTCCCCCACCAGCAATCTGATATCAGCTTTTGGATCCCTAGGCCCAGCAACCCAGAGAAGGCAATGGCAACCCACTCCAGTACTCTTGCCTGGAAAATCCCATGGACGGAGGAGCCTGGTAGGCTGTAGTCCATGGGGTCTCTAAGAGTCAGATACAGCTGAGCATCTTCACTTTCACTTTTCACTTTCCTGCATTGGAGAAGGAAATGGCAATCCACTCCAGTATTCTTGCCTGGAGAATCCTAGGGATGGGGGAGTTTGGTGGGGTGCCATCTACGGGATCACACAGAGTCAGACACGACTGAAACAACTTAGCAGAAACAGCAGCAGCAGCAGGCCCAACAACCAGACTCTAAGACCCAGCTCTGCCTGCCAGTATTCCAGCACTACCCACAAGACTTGGCTTCACCTACCAGTGGATGGGCAACATTTTCAGCATCTTCTGGATCCTGACTCCACCTACCATTGAGTCAGGGACCCCTGGGGTTCTGCAGCTAGCCATCTCAACACCAGGCCCCACTAACCAGCAGCCACCCAAGGAGGGTTTGGCAGTGAACAGGCTAGAGGCCAACTAAGTCTAGCAGACTGCCCACACAGTATGCCTGTCACACAGAAGGATCCATACAACCTTATCAGGGGGTACCATTAGAGCGTATAGGTTAGATCATGAGAGGAGAATGTACTGCTGGGATGCATAAGAGGTCTGTTACAGAAAACCTCCAAGTTTGAGAAACATAACTAACCTATTATATATATATAAATATAAATAGAAACTAAGACAAAATGAGGTAGCAGAAAAATATGTTCCAGACAAAAAATAGTAAAGAATATTCTATATCTACAATAATCAGTTAAAGGGCATACAGAACAATTAGATGTAAAATATGATAGTGAAAGCAGTAATCATGAGGAGAGGAGAATACAAATGCAGAGTTTTTAAAATGCATTTGAAATGAAGAGATCAACAACTTAAAGCAATCATGTAGATAAATAGATATATATTGCTGTATAGAAACATCAAGGTAACCATAAACCAAAAATCTATAATAGATAAACACACACACAAAGTAAACCAAACATAACACTGAAGATAGTCATCAAATCACAAGAGAAGGGGACAAAAGATATATACAAGGATATATTATACAACACAGGAAATATAGCCAATATTTTATAATAACTATAAGTGGAGTACAACCTTTTAAAATTGTGAATTACTATATTGCATACCTGTAACTTAAATAATATTGTCAACAATACTTCAATAAAATAATTTTAAAAACTAAAAAATAACCTGATTAAAAATAGGCAAGAATAGTGTCATGAGTCCACTTACATAAGCTTTATAAAGTGGTGGAACTCACAGAAGAAAATAGAATTACATTTGAAGTGGTTGCTTGAGGGATGACAAGTTGCTATTCTGTGGACATAGAGTTTCAGTCATTCAAACTGAAAAAGTTCTAAAGCTCTGCTGTATGACACTGTGATTATAGTTAATAAAATTGTTAAGAGGGTAGATTTCATTATGTGTTTATTACAATTTTAAAAAATATAGGCAAGTTTACCTGGAAAAGATTTGCACAAAACCAGCTACAGTTGTTGCAGCTCTATCTTCAACTTCTTGACATCTCCCTTGACAAAAAGCATACTAAGTCATCTTCAAGTTTAAAATGTTCAGCAAATAATGACACAGCAGAGACACAAGAGGGTGCAACTGATTCTCGTGACAAGTATGATAATACTATATTAGCTGGTGATCCCTGGGTCAGAAAGATTACCTGGAGGAGGAAATGGCAAACTGCTCCAGTATTCTTGCTTGAAAAACCCCATGAACAGAAGAGCCTGGTAAGCTACAATCCAAAGGGTCATAGAGTCAGATACAGCTGAGTGACTGAGCACACACCCACTCTCCAGGTTGCTGTATGAATATATACAGCAACACAAATTGGAATAAAATGGAACTTATCCCCTGTTGGCAGAGTTACCCGAACAAATGGGATCAATAATCATCAAATCTAGTACAATACAGAATTGTTTCAAAACAAACTCATTAAAGATGCCAAATAAAGGCATTTGTATTGCTGTTGTTTAGTCACTAGTTCAGTTCATTTCAGTTCAGTCACTCAGTCGTGTCCGACTCTTTGTGACCCCATGAATCGCAGCACACCAGGCCTCCCTGTCCATCACCAACTCCCAGAGTTCACTCAGATTCACGTCCATCAAGTCAGTGATGCCATCCAGTCATCTCATCCTGGGTCGTCCCCTTCGCCTCCTGCCCCCAATCCCTTCCATCATCAGAGTCTTTTCCAATGAGTCAACTCTTCACATTAGGTGGCCAAAGTATTGGAGTTTCAGTTAAGCATCATTCCTTCCAAAGAAATCCCAGGGCTGCTCTCCTTCAGAATGGACTGGTTGGAACTCCTTGAAGTCCAAGGGACTCTCAAGTCTTCTCCAACACCACGGTTCAAAAGCATCAATTCTTCAGCGCTCAGCCTTCTTCACAGTCCA